>JAEACV010000927.1:0-16659 GCA_016432835.1 Brassica nigra
ACAAACGAAAGAGAGTGCGACAAAATATAGAGCGCGAATCTAAAAAGGAATGGAACGAAGGGGAAACCTACAAACATGAGAGAGAAATTCAAAAGACATGGAGAATATTGTTGGATGCATAATGGAACCCAATGGAAGGAAATAGAATGAATGAAAAGGAGAAGAGGAACGTTTATGTTCCAAGATTTCTGGAATGAGTGATTTATATGGAAAGTCACATTTATTTAAGAAATTTATGAATTGAAACTAAATTAATTGTTAAAAATTGAATGATTAATGTAATGGATGAAACATAGTTTAGAATTTAAATGGAATGAAATGAAATGAAAAGAGTATAAGGAAAGGAATGAAATGGAAGGGATAGGAATTAAAAGAATGGACAATGGATACAGAAGGAAGGAATGGAATGGAATGGAAGTAAATGCAAAGCGTAAAATGGTGGAACAATTTTAAACAAACACCAAGAAAAGATTATGAATAGCAGAGCATTTAACTAAACTCAATATTTTCAGGGGTTAACCCACAAATTATGAGAGAAATTCAAAAAATATGACAATATTTTTGCCGCAATTGCATCCTCCACTTTCATATTATGATGGGCAAAGAGTATTAGGGAACGTTTGTTTTCCGCTTCTCAGAAATTGTAGTATAGTCAAATGGATTAAGTGCAGACTTCAACAAACAACAGAAAATGAACATGTATGCATCTTTGAAAGAGAAGTTGGAAGTATTAATGGGTTTGAATGGCCAAAGCCAGCAGAGTGGATAAGACAGGAAGTGCTAACAAAACCAATATTTTAGTAAGCACAAACTTCTGAAAGAGAAATTAAAATATGACAATATTGTTTGCTGCAATGAGCATCCTCCACTTACATATTATGAATATGATCAAGAGGTTAGGAACGCTTGTTGGCCTGCTCATACTTGCAGCTGTTATCTACTTATTTACAAAGATATGAATTTCAACCAAATTATCAAAATAGAATGATGTACATGTACCTGGGTGGAAGGAACTTTTGAAAAGTGTTAATAAAATGTGGTTAAATAAATTTTAAACAACAGAAAAGAAGATTATGTATATAGATGAATTAAAACTCAATATTTTATAGGGTTAACCTACAAATTTTGAGAGAAATTCAAAAAATATGACAATATTGTTTTATTGCATAATTGCATCCTCCACTCTTATAATGATAGCAAAGAGTTTGGAACGTTTGTTGTCTCCGCTTCTAGATAATAGTGACTATGTGTTAATTTAAGCAAATTTTATGAATTTAAACTAAATTAATTGTTAAAAATTAGAATGATGTACATGTACCTGAAAGATATTTAAATACACTAATACAAAAGTATAATGTGCTAAATAATTTTTAAACAACACTAAAAGAGATATGTTATAGCAGGAATTGAATCAAAATTCACATTTTAGGTTAACCTACAAATTTTGAGAGAAACAAAAAAATGGCACAATATTATTGCATAATAAAATTCCCACTTACATTATGATGGTCAATGAGGTTTGGAACGCTTTGTTGTCTCTGCCTCTTTTGTATAATAGTAATTTAAGACACTATTTAAGCAAGATATGAAATTTAACTAAACACTGTTAAAAATTAGAATGATGTACATGTACCTTGAAAGATAGCTTTAGAATACATTTACAAACAGAATATGGGTTAAATAATTTAAACACTAAAGAGTATAAGATTATGAATATAGAGCATTTAACGAAAACTCAATATTTTCAGGGTTAACCTACAAATTTTGAGAGAAATTCAAAAAATAGCACAATATTGTTTTATTACACAAAATCCTCCAATTTTGTTAGATCAAAGAGGTAAACGTTTGATTTCTCTCCGCTTTCTAGATAATAGTGATTTTATAGTGGTTAGTCTATTTATTTAAAGATATGAATTTCAAAACAAACATTGAAAATTAGAATGATGTGTACATGTTTGAAGAGAAGCACAAACGTAGTTAAATAATTCTTAAACAACACTAAAGAGTATAAGATTATGTATATGGCTTTAACTAAAACTCAATATTTTCGTAGGGTTAACCTACAAATTTTGAGAGAAATTCAAAATTCGCACAATATTGTTTTATCACAAACATCCTCCACTTACAATATTATGAGGGCAGAAACCGTCTCCTGCCTCGAATAAAGATTTATATACATTCACCATTTTGCAAGAAATTAAACTAAATTAATTGTTAAAATTCGATTACATGTACCAAGATAGTTGAATACTTAATACAAATGCAATGGTTAAATAAATTTAAACAACACTAAGTGAGCATGATATGTATATAGAGCATTTAATCAAAACCAATATTTTCTGGGGAAATACAAATTTAGAGAAATTCAAAATAAGATAATATTGTTTTGCATAATTGCATCCTCCACATAATATGATGATGGAAGAGGTTGGAACCTTTGTTGTCCTGTTTCTGAAGTAATTGATTAAAGTGTTAGTCACCATTTGCAAGTATGAATAAACTAAATTAATTGTTAAAAAAATTAGAATGATGTACATGTACCTTGAAAGATAGTTTACACAATTTTAAACATGGTTACAATTGTTTAAACACTCAAAGAGCATGATTATGTATATATAGTTTAACAAAAAACTCAATATTTTCTAGGGGTTAACCTACAAATTTTGAGAGAAATTCAAAAATATGAATATTGTTTTATTGCATTAACCAAACTCCACTTACATATTATGATGGCGTGAAACGCTTTATTGTCTCCGCTTCTGCATAGTGAAGATTTATAGTGGTTAGTCTACTTATTTAACAAAGATATGAATTTAAACTAAATTAATTGTTAAAAAATTGTAATGATGTACATGCACCCGGTTATAGTTAGGTTTATACAAATGTAGAAGTTTAATTTTAAACTAAAGAGTATAAGATTATGTATATAGAGCATTTAACTAAAACATTTTCAGTAGGGTTAACCTACAAATTTTGAAACGAAAAATATGAATAAATAATTGCATCCACTTACATATTATGATGGTTGTTCCTGTTTCTCTAGATAATAGTGATTTTATAGTGGTTACCAATTATGCATATGAATTTCAACTAAATTAATTGTTAAAAATTAGAATGATGTACATGTACCTTGAAAGATAGTTTAGAACATTAATACAAATGTAGAATGTGGTTAAATAATTTTAAACAACACTAAAAGTATAAGATTATGTATATAGAGCATTTAACGAAAACTCAATATTTGTAGGGTTAACCTACAAATTTTGAGGAAATTCAAAAATATGACAATATTGTTTTATTGCATAATTGCATCCTCCACTTACATATTATGATGGTCAAAGAGGTTAGGAACGTTTGTTGTCTCCGTTTCTCTAGATAATAGTGATTTTATAGTGGTTAGTCTACTTATTTAAGCATATATGAATTTAAACTAAATTAATTGTTAAAATTAGAATGATGTACATGTACCTTGAAAGATAGTTTAGAATACATTAATACAAATGTAGAATGTGGTTAAATAATTTTAAACAACACTAAAGAGTATAAGATTATGTATATAGAGCATTTAACTAAAAACTCAATATTTTAGTAGGTTAACCTACAAATTTTGAGAGAAATTCAAAAATATGACAATATTGTTTTATTGCATAATTGCATCCTCCACTTACATATTATGATGGTCAAAGAGGTTAGGAACGTTTGTTGTCTCCGTTTCTCTAGATAATAGTGATTTTATAGTGGTTAGTCTACTTATTTAAGCAGATATGAATTTCAACTAAATTAATTGTTAAAATTAGAATGATGTACATGTACCTTGAAAGATAGTTTAGAATACATTAATACAAATGTAGAATGTGGTTAAATAATTTTAAACAACACTAAAGAGTATAAGATTATGTATATTAACTAAAACTCAATATTTTAGGGGTTAACCTACAAATTTTGAGAGAAATTCAAAAATATGACAATATTGTTTTATTGCATAATTGCATCCTCCACTTACATATTATGATGGTCAAAGAGGTTAGGAACGTTTGTTGTCTCCTTTCTAGATAATAGTGATTTTATAGTGGTTAGTCTACTTATTTAAGCAGATATGAATTTAAACTAAATTAATTGTTAAAAATAGAATGATGTACATGTACCTTGAAAGATAGTTTAGAATACATTAATACAAATGTAGAATGTGGTTAAATAATTTTAAACAACACTAAAGAGTATAAGATTATGTATATAGAGCATTTAACTAAAACTCAATATTTTCGTAGGGTTAACCTACAAATTTTGAGAGAAATTCAAAAATATGACAATATTGTTTTATTGCATAATTGCATCCTCCACTACATATTATGATGGTCAAAGAGGTTAGGAACGTTTGTTGTCTCCGTTTCTTCTAGATAATAGTGATTTTATAGTGGTTAGTCTACTTATTTAAGCAGATATGAATTTCAACTAAATTAATTGTTAAAAATTAGAATGATGTACATGTACCTTGAAAGATAGTTTAGAATACATTAATACAAATGTAGAATGTGGTTAAATAATTTTAAACAACACTAAAGAGTATAAGATTATGTATATAGAGCATTTAAAAAAAACTCAATATTTTCGTAGGGTTAACCTACAAATTTTGAGAGAAATTCAAAAATATGACAATATTGTTTTATTGCATAATTGCATCCTCCACTTACATATTATGATGGTCAAAGAGGTTAGGAACGTTTGTTGTCTCCGTTTCTCTAGATAATAGTGATTTTATAGTGGTTAGTCTACTTATTTAAGCAGATATGAATTTAAACTAAATTAATTGTTAAAAATTAGAATGATGTACATGTACCTTGAAAGATAGTTTAGAATACATTAATACAAATGTAGAATGTGGTTAAATAATTTTAAACAACACTAAAGAGTATTATGTATATAGAGCATTTAACTAAAAACTCAATATTTTCGTAGGGTTAACCTACAAATTTTGAGAGAAATTCAAAAAATATGACAATATTGTTTTATTGCATAATTGCATCCTCCACTTATATTATGATGATCAAAGAGGTTAGGAACGTTTGTCTCCGTTCTCTAGATAATAGTGATTTTATAGTGGTTAGTCTACTTATTTAAGCAAGATATGAATTTCAACTAAATTAATTGTTAAAATTAGAATGATGTACATGTACCTTGAAAGATAGTTTAGAATACATTAATACAAATGTAGAATGTGGTTAAATAATTTTAAACAACACTAAAGAGTATAAGATTATGTATATAGAGCATTTAACTAAAAACTCAATATTTTCGTAGGGTTAACCTACAAATTTTGAGAGAAATTCAAAAATATGACAATATTGTTTTATTGCATAATTGCATCCTCCACTTACATATTATGATGGTCAAAGAGGTTAGGAACGTTTGTTGTCTCCGTTTCTCTAGATAATAGTGATTTTATAGTGGTTAGTCTACTTATTTAAGCAAGATATGAATTTAAACTAAATTAATTGTTAAAAAAATGATGTACATGTACCTTGAAAGATAGTTTAGAATACATTAATACAAATGTAGAATGTGGTTAAATAATTTTAAACAACACTAAAGAGTATAAGATTATGTATATAGAGCATTTAACTAAAAACTCAATATTTTCGTAGGGGTTAACCTACAAATTTTGAGAGAAATTCAAAAATATGACAATATTGTTTTATTGCATAATTGCATCCTCCACTTACATATTATGATGGTCAAAGAGGTTAGGAACGTTTGTTGTCTCCGTTTCTCTAGATAATAGTGATTTTATAGTTGTTAGTCTACTTATTTAAGCAGATATGAATTTCAACTAAATTAATTGTTAAAAATTAGAATGATGTACATGTACCTTGAAAGATAGTTTAGAATACATTAATACAAATGTAGAATGTGGTTAAATAATTTTAAACAACACTAAAGAGTATAAGATTATGTATATAGAGCATTTAACGAAAAACTCAATATTTTCGTAGGGGTTAACCTACAAATTTTGAGAGAAATTCAAAAAATATGACAATATTGTTTTATTGCATAATTGCATCCTCCACTTACATATTATGATGGTCAAAGAGGTTAGGAACGTTTGTTGTCTCCGTTTCTCTAGATAATAGTGATTTTATAGTGGTTAGTCTACTTATTTAAGCAGATATGAATTTAAACTAAATTAATTGTTAAAAATTAGAATGATGTACATGTACCTTGAAAGATAGTTTAGAATACATTAATACAAATGTAGAATGTGGTTAAATAATTTTAAACAACACTAAAGAGTATAAGATTATTTATATAGAGCATTTAACTAAAAACTCAATATTTTCGTAGGGTTAACCTACAAATTTTGAGAGAAATTCAAAATATGACAATATTGTTTTATTGCATAATTGCATCCTCCACTTACATATTATGATGGTCAAAGAGGTTAGGAACGTTTGTTGTCTCCGCTCTAGATAATAGTGATTTTATAGTGGTTAGTCTACTTATTTAAGCAAGATATGAATTTAAACTAAATTAATTGTTAAAATTAGAATGATGTACATGTACCTTGAAAGATAGTTTAGAATACATTAATACAAATGTAGAATGTGGTTAAATAATTTTAAACAACACTAAAGAGTATAAGATTATGTATATAGAGCATTTAACTAAAACTCAATATTTTCGTAGGGTTAACCTACAAATTTTGAGAGAAATTCAAAAATATGACAATATTGTTTTATTGCATAATTGCATCCTCCACTTACATATTATGATGGTCAAAGAGGTTAGAACGTTTGTTGTCTCCGTAGATAATAGTGATTTTATAGTGGTTAGTCTACTTATTTAAGCAAGATATGAATTTAAACTAAATTAATTGTTAAAAATTAGAATGATGTACATGTACCTTGAAAGATAGTTTAGAATACATTAATACAAATGTAGAATGTGGTTAAATAATTTTAAACAACACTAAAGAGTATAAGATTATGTATATAGAGCATTTAACTAAAACTCAATATTTTCGTAGGGTTAACCTACAAATTTTGAGAGAAATTCAAAAATATGACAATATTGTTTTATTGCATAATTGCATCCTCCACTTACATATTATGATGGTCAAAGAGGTTAGGAACGTTTGTTGTCTCCGCTTCTAGATAATAGTGATTTTATAGTGGTTAGTCTACTTATTTAAGCAGATATGAATTTAACTAAATTAATTGTTAAAAATTAGAATGATGTACATGTACCTTGAAAGATAGTTTAGAATACATTAATACAAATGTAGAATGTGGTTAAATAATTTTAAACAACACTAAAGAGTATAAGATTATGTATATAGAGCATTTAAAACTCAATATTTTCGTAGGGTTAACCTACAAATTTTGAGAGAAATTCAAAATATGACAATATTGTTTTATTGCATAATTGCATCCTCCACTTACATATTATGATGGTCAAAGAGGTTAGGAACGTTTGTTGTCTCCGCTTTCTAGATAATAGTGATTTTATAGTGGTTAGTCTACTTATTTAAGCAAGATATGAATTTAAACTAAATTAATTGTTAAAAATTAGAATGATGTACATGTACCTTGAAAGATAGTTTAGAATACATTAATACAAATGTAGAATGTGGTTAAATAATTTTAAACAACACTAAAGAGTATAAGATTATGTATATAGAGCATTTAACTAAAAACTCAATATTTTAGGGTTAACCTACAAATTTTGAGAGAAATTCAAAAATATGACAATATTGTTTTATTGCATAATTGCATCCTCCACTTACATATTATGATGGTCAAAGAGGTTAGGAACGTTTGTTGTCTCTTTCTCTAGATAATAGTGATTTTATAGTGGTTAGTCTACTTATTTAAGCAAGATATGAATTTCAACTAAATTAATTGTTAAAAATTAGAATGATGTACATGTACCTTGAAAGATAGTTTAGAATACATTAATACAAATGTAGAATGTGGTTAAATAATTTTAAACAACACTAAAGAGTATAAGATTATGTATATAGAGCATTTAACTAAAACTCAATATTTTCGTAGGGTTAACCTACAAATTTTGAGAGAAATTCAAAAATATGACAATATTGTTTTATTGCATAATTGCATCCTCCACTTACATATTATGATGGTCAAAGAGGTTAGGAACGTTTGTTGTCTCCGTTTCTCTAGATAATAGTGATTTTATAGTGGTTATTTAAAGATATGAATTTAAACTAAATTAATTGTTAAAAATTAGAATGATGTACATGTACCTTGAAAGATAGTTTAGAATACATTAATACAAATGTAGAATGTGGTTAAATAATTTTAAACAACACTAAAGAGTATAAGATTATGTATATAGAGCATTTAACGAAAACTCAATATTTTCGTAGGGTTAACCTACAAATTTTGAGAGAAATTCAAAAATATGACAATATTGTTTTATTGCATAATTGCATCCTCCACTTACATATTATGATGGTCAAAGAGGTTAGGAACGTTTTTGTCTCCGCTTCTCTAGATAATAGTGATTTTATAGTGGTTAGTCTACTTATTTAAGCAAGATATGAATTTCAACTAAATTAATTGTTAAAAATTAGAATGATGTACATGTACCTTGAAAGATAGTTTAGAATACATTAATACAAATGTAGAATGTGGTTAAATAATTTTAAACAACACTAAAGAGTATAAGATTATGTATATAGAGCATTTAACTAAAACTCAATATTTTCGTAGGGTTAACCTACAAATTTTGAGAGAAATTCAAAAATATGACAATATTGTTTTATTGCATAATTGCATCCTCCACTTACATATTATGATGGTCAAAGAGGTTAGGAACGTTTGTTGTCTCCGTTTCTCTAGATAATAGTGATTTTATAGTGGTTAGTCTACTTATTTAAGCAGATATGAATTTAACTAAATTAATTGTTAAAATTAGAATGATGTACATGTACCTTGAAAGATAGTTTAGAATACATTAATACAAATGTAGAATGTGGTTAAATAATTTTAAACAACACTAAAGAGTATAAGATTATGTATATAGAGCATTTAACTAAAACTCAATATTTTCGTAGGGTTAACCTACAAATTTTGAGAGAAATTCAAAAATATGACAATATTGTTTTATTGCATAATTGCATCCTCCACTTACATATTATGATGGTCAAAGAGGTTAGGAACGTTTGTTGTCTCCGCTTCTAGATAATAGTGATTTTATAGTGGTTAGTCTACTTATTTAAGCAAGATATGAATTTAAACTAAATTAATTGTTAAAAATTAGAATGATGTACATGTACCTTGAAAGATAGTTTAGAATACATTAATACAAATGTAGAATGTGGTTAAATAATTTTAAACAACACTAAAGAGTATAAGATTATGTATATAGAGCATTTAACTAAAACTCAATATTTTCGTAGGGTTAACCTACAAATTTTGAGAGAAATTCAAAAATATGACAATATTGTTTTATTGCATAATTGCATCCTCCACTTACATATTATGATGGTCAAAGAGGTTAGGAACGTTTGTTGTCTCCGCTTCTCTAGATAATAGTGATTTTATAGTGGTTAGTCTACTTATTTAAGCAAGATATGAATTTCAACTAAATTAATTGTTAAAATTAGAATGATGTACATGTACCTTGAAAGATAGTTTAGAATACATTAATACAAATGTAGAATGTGGTTAAATAATTTTAAACAACACTAAAGAGTATAAGATTATGTATATAGAGCATTTAACGAAAAACTCAATATTTTCGTAGGGTTAACCTACAAATTTTGAGAGAAATTCAAAAATATGACAATATTGTTTTATTGCATAATTGCATCCTCCACTTACATATTATGATGGTCAAAGAGGTTAGGAACGTTTGTTGTCTCCGTTTCTAGATAATAGTGATTTTATAGTGGTTAGTCTACTTATTTAAGCAGAATTTCAACTAAATTAATTGTTAAAATTAGAATGATGTACATGTACCTTGAGAATACATTAATACAAATGTAGAATGTGGTTAAATAATTTTAAACAACACTAAAGAGTATAAGATTATGTATATAGAGCATTTAACTAAAACTCAATATTTTCGTAGGGTTAACCTACAAATTTTGAGAGAAATTCAAAAATATGACAATATTGTTTTATTGCATAATTGCATCCTCCACTTACATATTATGATGGTCAAAGAGGTTAGGAACGTTTGTTGTCTCCGCTTCTCTAGATAATAGTGATTTTATAGTGGTTAGTCTACTTATTTAAGCAAGATATGAATTTCAACTAAATTAATTGTTAAAAATTAGAATGATGTACATGTACCTTGAAAGATAGTTTAGAATACATTAATACAAATGTAGAATGTTGTTAAATAATTTTAAACAACACTTAAGAGCATAAGATTATGTATATAGAGCATTTAACTAAAAACTCAATATTTTCGTAGGGGTTAACCTACAAATTTTGAGAGAAATTCAAAAATATGACAATATTGTTTTATTGCATAATTGCATCCTCCACTTACATATTATGATGGTCAAAGAGGTTAGAACGTTTGTTGTCTCCGTTTCTCTAGATAATAGTGATTTTATAGTGGTTAGTCTACTTATTTAAGCAAATATGAATTTCAACTAAATTAATTGTTAAAATTAGAATGATGTACATGTACCTTGAAAGATAGTTTAGAATACATTAATACAAATGTAGAATGTGGTTAAATAATTTTAAACAACACTAAAGAGTATAAGATTATGTATATAGAGCATTTAACAAAAACTCAATATTTTCGTAGGGGTTAACCTACAAATTTTGAGAGAAATTCAAAAATATGACAATATTGTTTTATTGCATAATTGCATCCTCCACTTACATATTATGATGGTCAAAGAGGTTAGGAACGTTTGTTGTCTCCGTTTCTAGATAATAGTGATTTTATAGTGGTTAGTCTACTTATTTAAGCAAGATATGAATTTCAACTAAATTAATTGTTAAAATTAGAATGATGTACATGTACCTTGAAAGATAGTTTAGAATACATTAATACAAATGTAGAATGTGGTTAAATAATTTTAAACAACACTAAAGAGTATAAGATTATGTATATAGAGCATTTAACTAAAAACTCAATATTTTCAGTAGGGTTAACCTACAAATTTTGAGAGAAATTCAAAAATATGACAATATTGTTTTATTGCATAATTGCATCCTCCACTTACATATTATGATGGTCAAAGAGGTTAGGAACGTTTGTTGTCTCCGTTTCTAGATAATAGTGATTTTATAGTGGTTAGTCTACTTATTTAAGCAAGATATGAATTTCAACTAAATTAATTGTTAAAAATTAGAATGATGTACATGTACCTTGAAAGATAGTTTAGAATACATTAATACAAATGTAGAATGTGGTTAAATAATTTTAAACAACACTAAAGAGTATAAGATTATGTATATAGAGCATTTAAAAACTCAATATTTTCGTAGGGTTAACCTACAAATTTTGAGAGAAATTCAAAAAATGACAATATTGTTTTATTGCATAATTGCATCCTCCACTTACATATTATGATGGTCAAAGAGGTTAGGAACGTTTGTTGTCTCCGTTTCTAGATAATAGTGATTTTATAGTGGTTAGTCTACTTATTTAAGCATATGAATTTAAACTAAATTAATTGTTAAAAATTAGAATGATGTACATGTACCTTGAAAGATAGTTTAGAATACATTAATACAAATGTAGAATGTGGTTAAATAATTTTAAACAACACTAAAGAGTATAATATTATGTATATAGAGCATTTAACTAAAACTCAATATTTTCGTAGGGCCTACAAATTTTGAGAGAAATTCAAAAATATGACAATATTGTTTTATTGCATAATTGCATCCTCCACTTACATATTATGATGGTCAAAGAGGTTAGGAACGTTTGTTGTCTCCGTTTCTAGATAATAGTGATTTTATAGTGGTTAGTCTACTTATTTAAGCAAGATATGAATTTCAAAAATTAATTGTTAAAAATTAGAATGATGTACATGTACCTTGAAAGATAGTTTAGAATACATTAATACAAATGTAGAATGTGGTTAAATAATTTTAAACAACACTAAAGAGTATAAGATTATGTATATAGCATTTAACTAAAACTCAATATTTTAGTAGGGTTAACCTACAAATTTTGAGAGAAATTCAAAATTATGACAATATTGTTTTATTGCATAATTGCATCCTCCACTTACATATTATGATGGTCAAAGAGGTTAGGAACGTTTGTTGTCTCCGTTTCTCTAGATAGTGATTTTATAGTGGTTAGTCTACTTATTTAAGCATATATGAATTTAAACTAAATTAATTGTTAAAATTAGAATGATGTACATGTACCTTGAAAGATAGTTTAGAATACATTAATACAAATGTAGAAAATAATTTTAAACAACACTAAAGAGTATAAGATTATGTATATAGAGCATTTATAAAACTCAATATTTTCGTAGGGTTAACCTACAAATTTTGAGAGAAATTCAAAATATGACAATATTGTTTTATTGCATAATTGCATCCTCCACTTACATATTATGATGGTCAAAGAGGTTAGGAACGTTTGTTGTCTCCGTTTCTCTAGATAATAGTGATTTTATAGTGGTTAGTCTACTTATTTAAGCAAGATATGAATTTCAACTAAATTAATTGTTAAAAATTAGAATGATGTACATTGAAAGAAAGTTTTAATACATTAATACAAATGTAGAATGGTTAAATAATTTTAAACAACACTAAAGAGTATAAGATTATGTATATAGAGCATTTAACTAAAACTCAATATTTTCGTGAGGGTTAACCTACAAATTTTGAGAGAAATTCAAAATATGACAATATTGTTTTATTGCATAATTGCATCCTCCACTTACATATTATGATGATAGAGGTTAGAACGTGTTTCAGAGAAGATAAGTGATTTTAGTGGTTAGTCTACTTATTTAAGAAGATATGAATTTCAACTAAATTAATTGTTAAAAATTAGAATGATGTACATGTACCTTGAAAGATAGTTTAGAATTAATACAAATGTAAATGTGTTAAATAATTTTAAACAACACTAAAGATATAAGATTATGTATATAGAGCTTTAACCAAAAAATCTCAATAGTAAAACCTGTCTTGAGAGAAATTAAAAATTATGACAATATTGTTTTATTGCATAATTGCATCCTCCACTTACATATTAAGGATGAACACAAGGTTTTGGGAACCGTCTTTACAAGTCTCCGTCAGGATAATAGTGATTTATAGTTTTAGTCTAATTATTGAATGTAGTGTTAACCTACAAATTATAGAGAAATTCAAAAATTATGAAGGTATTGTTTTATTGCATAATTGCATCTCCATTACATATTATGATGGTCACTGAGGCCTGGAACGCTTATTGTCTCCGCTTTCTGTGATAATAGCATTTGCACAAGTTAGTCTGTTTTAAGCAAGATATGAAAATTTCAAACCTAAATTAATTGTTAAAAATTAATGATGTACATGTACCTTGGAAGATAGTTTAGAAACCTTTTAATACAAAATGTGAAATGTGGTTAAATAATTTTAAACAACACTAAAGAGTAAGATTGTACATAAGAGCTTTAACGAAAACTCAACATTTCAGGGTTAACCCACCAGAGAAATTCAAAAATTATGACAATATTGTTTTATTGCAACCTGTGATCCCACTACGGTGACAGTCAAGAGGTTTACAACGCCGTTAACTCCTTTGGATTTCTCTAGATAATAGTGATTTACTCATTACAGATATGAATTTAAACTAAATTAATTGTTAAAATTGGGAATAGTTTATGTAATTCCTTGAAAGATAGTTTAAATACCCAAATGTAGAATGTGGTTAAATAATTTTAAAGCCACTAAAGAGTAAGTGACATAGAAATGCCAATTAAAAAAACTCAATATTCTAGGGTTAACCTACCAGAGAAATTCAAAAATAATAATATTGTTTTATTGCATAATTGCATCCCCACATACTATGATCAAAGAGGTAGGAACGTTTTCTGGTTCTCTGATAATAGTGATTTTATATGGTTAGTCTACTTATTTAAGCAAAGATATGAATTTCAACCAACTAACCTGTTAAAATTAATGATGTACATGTACCTTGAAAGATAGCTTAGAATACATTAATACAAAATGTAGAATATGGTTAAATAATTTTAAACAACACTAAAGAGTATAAGATTAACAGGAGCGCACAAAAAAACTCAATATTTTCGTGGGTTAACCTACAAATTTTGAGAGAAATTCAAAAATATGACAAGTTTATTTTTTATTGCATAATTGCATCCTCCATCAGCATTATGATGTGGTCAAAGAGGTTAGGAACGCTTTGTTGTCTCCTTGCTTCTAGATAATAGTGATTTTATATGGTTAGTCTAATAGCAAAGATATGAATTTCAAATCTAAATTAATTGTTAAAAAATTAGAATGATGTACATGTACCTTTGAAAGATTTAAATCATTAATACAAATGTAAAATGGTTAAATAATTTTTTAAACAACACTAAAGAGTATAAGATTATGTATATAGAAAGCATTTAACTAAAACTCAATATTTTCAGAGGGGTTAACCTACAAATTCTGAGAGAAATCAAAATGACAATATTTACGCATAATTGCATCCTCCACTTACATATTATGATGCAAAGAGGCTGAACGCCTTGTTGTCTCCGCTTCTAGATAATAGTGATTTTATAGTGGTTACTTACTACAAAGATATGAATTTAAACTAAATTAATTGTTAAAATTAGAATGTGATGTACATGTACCTTTGAAAGATAGTTTAGAATACTTAATATACAATGTGAATGTGGTTAAACAATTAAACAACAAAGAAAGTATAAGATGTATATGAGAGCGCTTAACTAAAAAACTCAATATTTTCAAGGGGTTAACCTACAAATTTTGAGAGAAACGCAATTATGACATATTGTTTTATTGCATAATTGCATCCTCCACTTACAGGTATGATGTTCAAAGAGGTTTGAACGCTTGTTGTCTCCGTTTCTCTAGATAATAGGATTTGAAGGTTAGTCTACTATTTCAGCAAGATATGAATTTCAACTAAATTAATTGTTAAAAATTGTAGAATGATACATGTACCTTGGCGAGGTTTAGAACAATACTTACACAAATGTAGAAATGGTTAACACTTTAAACAACACTAAAGAGTAAAAGATTTTATGATATAGAGCCAACTGTAACCTACCATTCTTTAGGGTTAACCTACAAATTTTGAGAGAAATTCAAAATGGCGACAATTGTTTTATTGCATAACATCCACTTACATATTATGATGGTCGAGGTTAGAAACGCTTGTTGTCTCCGCTCTGATAATAGTGATTTTATATAGTGGTTCTTCACTTTATTTAAGAAGATGAATTCAAAACTAAACAATTGTAAAAACAACTATGCATACGGTATTCTTGAAAGATAAGCTTTGTAATTACAAACATAGAATGTGGTATAAATAACCTTAAACAAACACTAAAGATATAAGATTATGTATATAGTTTGAATTTAAAAACTCAATATTTTCGTAGGTTAACCCTTTACGAGAGAAACAAAATTATGGATATGTTTTATTGCATAATTTGCATCCTCCACTTACATTATGATGGCTCAATGAGGTTTTAACGCAGTTACCTGCTTCAGATAATAGTAATTCTTAGTGGTTAGCCCATTATTTAAGCGATATGAATTTAAACCAAACTAATTAATAAAAATGAATGATGTACATGTGAAAGAGATTAGAATACATTAATACAAATGTAGAATGGTTAAATATTCTAAACAACACTCAAAGAGTATAAGATTATGAATAGAGCATTTAACTCAAAACCTCAATATTTTCAGGGCTTAACCTACAAATTTAGAGAAACCAAAAATATGACAATATTACTTTATTGCATAATGTCCTCCACTTACATATTGATGAGGTGAGAATGTTTCAGCTCCTGTCAGATAGTGATTTATAGTATAGTTCAATGATGAAGATATGAATTTAAACTAAATTAATTGTTAAAAAATTAGAATGATGTACATGTACCTTGAGCGATAGTTTGAAACATTCTAATACAAATGCGTAATGTGGTTAATAATTTTAAACAACACTAAAGAGTATGATTATTTGCATGGCAGCCAACTTAAAACTCAATATTTTCAGAGGGGCTAACCTACAAATTTATAGAAAGCACTATGACACACAGTTTGTTTCTGCATAATCCGCATCCCACCAACTACATACCTGAGGCTTGGAACGTTTGTTGTCTCGCTCTCTCTGAGATAATAGTGATTTTATAGTGGTTAGTCTACTTATTAAAGCGATAAAAATTCAAACTAAATTAATTGTTAAAAATTAGAATGATGTACATGTACCCGAAATATAGTTTGTATTCCTTATACAAACGTAAATGTGGTTAAATAATTTTAAACAAACACTTGTATATAAGATTATGTATATAGAGCGCTTAACGAAAAAACTCAACATTTTCGGGGTTAACCCACAATTTGAGAGAAATCAAAAATTATGACAATATTGTTTTATTGTACAATGTAATCCTCCACTTACATACATGCCGGAAACGCTGTTGCCCCTGCAACTTCAGAATAGTGACAT
>JAEACV010000336.1:0-27522 GCA_016432835.1 Brassica nigra
CTTTTACTCAAAATATGTAGGTTTACCTCGATTGTTTCACATATGAAACTTATTTTGGTGTTGCTTAAAATTTCTAACACATTCTACATTTTTATTAATGTATTTAAACTCTTTTATGGTTCATGACATCATTTCATTTTTATAATTAATTAGTAAACTTATATATTGCTTAAATTAAGGACTAACCACTTAAAATCATTAATAACGAGAAATGGAGACAACATTCCAAACCTCTTTCAATCATCATTATATATCGGAGGATGGAATATGCCCTAACAATATTGTCATATTTTTTTACTTACTCAAATATGTAGGAATGAAAATATTGAATTTTTCGCAATGCTCTATATATGAAGCTTATACTTTCGGTGTTGCTGTACTTAAACCATGATTCTACATTTTTATTAATGTATCTCTTTGTTGTTCATGGGCATTTCTCATTTATTTTTAATAATTCAGAAAATTCATATTGCTTAAATAGACAATCACTCTGGTAATCATAACACCAGAGAAATGAGACAACAAACGTTCCAAACCTTTGATCATATCATATGATGCTACTACTGTAACATGGTTTACCCATGATATTGTTAAATGCTTGACATAGTGAAGCTTATATTTGGTGTTGCTGTGTCTGTAACCACATTCTTTTTATTAATATTTCTAAACTCTTTTATGGTTCATGGCATCATTCAATTTTTATACTCAATTTAAAAAGTTTAAATTGACTCACTCAAATCATAAATAACTGAAGAAATGGAGACAACAAATTCCAAACCTCTTTGGTATCACATATATCATTAGGATGCAAATGCCTCGAAACAATATTGTCATATTTTTTTTAATTTCATGAAAATATTGAATTTTTTGTTAAATGCTCTATATATGAAGTTTATACTTTGGTGTTGCTTAAAATTTCTAACTATTCACATTTTTATTAATGTATTTAAACTTTCATGGTTCATTCATTCTAAATATAATTTCGTAGAAAACTCTATATATTGCCAACAGATCGTCCAATTTCTGAAAAATCAAAATAACTAGAGAAATGGAGACAACAAACGTTCCAAACCTTCTTTGACCATTCATATGCAATGAGGATGCAAATATGCCCTAAAATATTGTCATATTTTTTACTTCACTAAAATATGTAGGTTTACCCCTATGAAAATATTGAATTTTTGTTAAATGCTCATATAGTAAGCTTATACTCTTTGGTGTTTAAAAAATCACCATCTCACATTTTATTAATGTATTCTCTTTATGGTTCATTCAAATTTTTTTTATACTATTCAGTAAAACTCATTATCGCTTAACAAGTTACTAATCACTCAAAATCCAATAACTAGAGAAATGGAGACAACAAACCTTCCAAACCTCTGGACCATATATTACGAAAATGAATATGTCTAAACAATATTTCATCAAAATATAGAAGCCTTTTACCCCATGAAAATATTGAATTTTTCGTTAAATGCTCTATATAAGAAGCTTATAATTTTGGTATTGCTTAAAAATTTTAACCACATTCCTACATTTTATTAATGTATTCAAACTTCTTTTGGTTCATGCATCATTCTAATTTTTTATAATAATTCAGTAAAACTCGATATATTAAAGGATCAACCACTAAATCATAATAACTAGAGAAATGGAGACAACAAACATTCCAAAGTCTTTTCATTATATATCAATGGAGATGCAATATGCCCCTAAAATATGTCATATTTTAATTTTACCAAAATATGTTAGGTTTACCCCTATGAAAATATTGAATTTTTCAAATGCTCTATATGAAGCTTATACTTTGGTGTTTTAAATTTTAACCATTCTCACATTTTATTAATGCATCTAAACTCCTCTTTTATCATGGTATATTCATTTTTTTTATAATTAATTAAGAAACTCATATATTGCAAATTGTGGACTAACCACTTAAATCATAAATAACTAGAGAAATGGAGACAACAAACGTCATCATTATATCAATGAGGATGCAAATATGTTTAAACAATATTGTCATATTTTTATTTTACTGTATTTACCTCATGAAAATATTGAATTTTTCAAATGCCTCATATAGTGAAATTATTTTGGTGTTGCTTAAAATTTTCAACTATTTCTACATTTTTATTAATGTATTCTAAACTCTTTTGGTTCATGGCATCATTCTACTTTTTTATAATTCAAGTAAAACTCATTGCATCAAGGACTAACCACTAAAATCATAATAATTAAATAACAAATCTTCCAAAGACTGACCATCATTATATATCATTGAGGATGCAATATTCTTAAAACAATATTGTCATATTTTTTATTTTACTAAAATATGTAGGTTTCCCATGAAAATATTGAATTTTCGTTAAATGCCTACATATAGTGAACTTATGTTTGGTGTTGTTTCATAACCACATTCTACTTTTATTAATGTATTCTAAACCTCTTTTATGGTTCATGGCATCATTCTAATTTTTATATTAATTCAGAAAACTCATATACTAAATCATTAATAATTCAGAGAAATGGAGACAACAAACATTCCAAACCTCTGGCCATCATATATATCACGAGGATGCAATATGCCCTAACAATATTGTCATTTTTTATTTTACTAAAATATGTAGGTTTACCCTCATGAAAATATTGAATTTTTTCAAATGCTTATATAGTGAAGCTTATACTTTGGTGTTGCTTAAAAATTTCTAACCATATTTACATTTTTATTAATGTATTCTAAACTCTTTATGGTTCATGGTCACTAATTATTTTTAATATAATCAAGAAATTGCTTAAGTATTTAACCACTAAAATCATAAATAATTAAAGAAAGACAACAAACATTCAAACCTCTTGACCATCATTACAATGAGGATGAAAATATGCACTAAACAATATTGTCATATTTTACTCAAAATATGTAGGTTTACCATGAAAATATTGAATTTTTTCGGCTCTATAAAGGAAGCTATATTCTTTGGTGTTTTAAAATTTGCAACCACATTCTACATACTTTCATTAATGTATTCTAAATCCTTTTATGGTTCATAATCATTTCATTATTTTATAATTTAGCAAAAACTCTTATATTGCTTAAATTAGTGACTAACCACTTAAATCATAAATCTAGAGAAATGAAGACAACAAACCTTTCCAAACTTTTCAATCATATATAGGATGATGCCCAAATATTGTCATATTTCATTTTACTCAAAATATGTAGGTTTACCCTATGAAAATATTGAATTTTAAATGCTCATATATGAAGCTATACTGAGTTGCTTTTAAACTTTTCGAACATATACATTTTATTAATGTATTTAAACTCTCTTTATGGTTCATTTATCATTCTATTTTTAAATTCAGAAAACTCCATATATTGCTTTAACAAGGACTAAAACTAAAATAATCAGAGAAATGGAGACAACAAACGTTCCAAACCTCTTGACCATCATTATATATCAATGAGGATGCAATATTGCTCTAAACAATATTGTCATATTTTTTACTTACTGTACATAGGTTTCCCCTATGAAAATATTGAATTTTGTTAAATGCTCCATATACTGCGTTTTCATTAACGATTCTAAACTCTTCATGGTTATCATTCTAATTTTGCCTAATTTAAGAAATCATTTACGTTACAACAAGTGGACTAACCATCAAATCATAAATAACCAGAAATGAGACAACAAACGCTTCAAACCTCTTCACCATCATTATAGAAATTGAGACGAAAATACGGCAGCATATTGTCAAATTTTTTTATTACTCAAAATATGTAGGTTTATTCCCTATGAAAATATCAAATTTTTCGTTAAATGCTCTATATAAGTGCTTATATATTTCGGTGTCGCTTAAAAATTGAACCACATTCTACATTTTATTAATGTATTTTAAAACTATCTTTGTATTATGGTTATCATTCAATTTATTTTTAATTAATTAAAATTACATATTGCTTAAATATGATTAACACTTCAAAATCATAAATAAGAGAAATGGAAGACAACAAACATTCTCAAACTATATGTCAATAAATAGAGCACTTAAACAATATTGTTTTAATTATCAAATAGTAGGTTTATCTATGAAAATATTGAATTTTCGTTAAATGCTCTTATATAGAGTTATCGTTTTGCGCTTCTTAAAATGTAACACATTCTATTTTTATTAATGTATTTCAAACTCTTTATGGTTCAGACATTCTCAATTTTTTATTAATTAGAAAACTCATATCGCAAATTGCTGACACCATCAAATCATAACACCAGAAATGGAAGACAACAAACTTCTCCAAATTTCTGGTATCATTATATATCATTGAGATATATGCCAAAACTATTGTCATATTTTTAATTTTACTCAAAATATGTAGGTTTCATTCTATAAAATATTGAATTTCAAATGCACTATATAGAATTTATACTTGGGTTGTTAAAAATTTCTCACCTATTTCATTTATTAATGTATTCTAAACTCTTTTATGGTTCATAAGCATCATTCTAATTTTTTTTTATACTTACTTAGTAAAACTCATATTGCTTAAATAGTGGACTGAACAACTTCTAAAATCATAAATAACTAGAGAAATGGAGACAACAAACGTTCTCCGGACCATCATTACATGAGGATGTATGCACCAACAATGTCACATTTTTTTTACTTTAAAAATATGTAGGTTTTATCTCTATGAAAATATTGAATTTTCATGCTCTAGTTAAAGCTATCTTTTGAGTTAAAAAATAAACCACCAATATTTTATTAATGTATTCTAAACTTCTTTATGTTCATGGACATCATTCATTTTTATAACATTAGTTAAAACTCCATATATTGCTTAAATTAAAGGATTGTTCACTCAAATCATAAATAACTAGAGAAATGAAGACAACAAACCTTCCAAAACCTTTCAGAATATATATCATTGAGGATGCAATATGCCCGAAACAATATTGTCATATTTTTTATTACTCAAAATATGTAGGTTTAGCCTCATGAAATATTGAATTTTCGTTAAATGCCTATATAGTGAAGCTTTTTGTGATGTTGTTAAAAATTTCTAACCATTATTCACATTTTATTATGTATTTCTAAACTCTTTATGAACATGGTTATCATTCTAATTTGTTTATAATCAATTTAGTAAAAAACTCATATATTGTGTTAAATCAAGGGGATTAACAACTTTAAAAATCATTAAAATACTAGAGAAATGGAGACAAAATTCAAACCTTCTGACCATCATTATATGTCAATGAAGATAATAGCACTAAAAACAATATTGTCATATTTTTACTACTAAAAATATGCAGGCTATTCTCATGAAAATATTTGAATTTTTTTCGTTAAATGCCTATGAAGCTATATTTGAAAATGTTGTACCACATTTTCATTAATGTATCTAAACTTGTTATGTTCATAAGACATTCTACTATTTTATTCTATTACTAGTTAAAACTTTATAAATTAGCTCATGACACCATCATAATTCAGAGAATGAGTTCTTTATCACATAGTCATTTTAAGTATATATATTTTGAACAATATTGTCATATTTTTTATTTACTAAAATATGTAGGTTTACTCAAAATATTGAATTTTTGTTAAATTTATATAATGAAATTATATTTTCGTGCTGCTTAAATTTTGAAATCATTTCACATTATTAATGTATTTAAACTCTTTGTTCATGTATATCATTCTATTTTAACCACCAGTAAAACTCATAGCTTAAACGAAGGACAACCACTCAAAATCATTAATGACCAGAAATGTAAACATGACCATCAATATATATCAATGAGGATGAGAATATGCACTCAAAAACAATATTGTCATATTTTTTTTGTTTATCAAAATATAGGTTTTTCTATGAAAATATTGAATTTTGTTAAATGCTTCATATAGAAGTTACATTTTGGTGTTGCTAGTACTGAACACATTCATTATTAATGTATTCTAAACTTCTTTTTATGTTTGCATCATTCAAATTTTTATTTATATTAGTAAAACTCATATATTGCTTTAACAAGTGATCAACCATAAATCATAATAACTAGAGAATGAAGAAACGTTCTTAAACCTTCGACTATCATTATATCAATGAAAATTAGAATATGTCACCTTTTCACTACTATAATATGTAAGTTTATTCTCATTGAAAATATTGAATTTTCACTTTATAGAATGCTTATTTTGGTGTTGCCAGTGTTTAACACATCTACATTTTATATGATTTCTAAACTTTTGAAACATGTGGCATCATCTCATTTTTATAATACTAAATTATAATGTTTAAATCAAAGTGATCAACTTCAAACAGCAACAAGAGAAATAGTAAATGAAAATTTCCCAGTCTTCAATATATCATTGAGAAAATGTTTAACAATATTGCAATTTTTAAAAATATAGTTATTTCATGAAAATATTGAATTTTCGTTAAATGCTTCATATAGTGAAATCTTATTTTATGTTGCTTAAAATTTCAATTATATTCTCATTTTATTAATGTATCAAAACTTTTTTGTTCATGAGTTATCATTCTCAATTTTTTATAGTTACATAAAACTCATATAATGCTTTAACAAGGATCAACTAATTTTAAACAAATAACTGAGAATGAATATAAATTTCTTGGACCATCATTATCATTGAGTGACATTCAACATATTGTCATATTTTTTATTTTACTCAAATATGTAGTTTTTCTCATGAAAATATTGAATTTTCGTTAAATGTCTCATATATGAAGCTATATTTTTTGTGTTGCTGTAATTAAAATCATATTCACATTTTATTAATGTATTCTAAATCCTTTTTGCAATCATTTCACCTTTTTATAATTAATTTAAAACTCCATATTGCTTAAATGGTGATTAACCACTAAATCATAAATAACTGAGAAATGAAGACAACAACATTCTCAAATCTTGATCATCATTATATAACACCAAAAATGCATTTGTCATTTTTTACCTATCAATATGTAGGTTTTCCATGAAAATATTGAATTTTAAATGCTTTATATAAAGAAAGTTATACTTTGGTGTTTAAAATAAATCATTCTCACATTTATTAATGCATTTCTAAATTTTATGGTTCATGGCATCATTCTACTTTTATAATAGCTCCATATACGTTAATGGCGATTAATATTCACTTCAAACAGTAAAGCACAAAATCTTCAAACCTTTCATCAATATATCAATGGAGTGATGCATGCCCTAAAACAATATTGTCATATTTTTATTTTCAAAATATGTAGGTTTATTCTATGAAAATATTGAATTTTCGTTAAACCATATATAGTGAAGTTATACTCTGATGTTGCTAAAAAATTTCAACCATTCTCATTACACGTAGTTTTAAACTTCATGCCATATCATTCACTTGTTTATAATAATTCTCAAAAAATTCATTATTGTTAAATTGACTAACGTTTTGAACATAATAATCAGAGAATGGAGACAACAAATTTCAAACCTCGACCATCATTACATATCATTTAGGATGAAATACACCAAACAATGTTTTTACTACTCAAATATGTAGTTGCCCTCATGAAAATATTGAATTTTCGTTAAATGCCTCATAGTGAAGTTATTCGGAGCCAAGCTGTATTTCAAATCACATTCACATTTTTATAATGATTCTAAACTCTTTTGTTCATGTAATCATTCTACTTTTTTATACTTAATTTAGTAAAATTCATATAATGCTAATCAAAGGATTAACCACTTCAAATCATAATAACTAGAGAATGAAATAAACCTTCCAAACCTTCGGTATCATTATATATCATGGAGATTTAGCACCCTGAACAATATTGTCATATTTTACTATCAAAATATGCAGGTTTATATTCCCTCATGAAAATATTGACGTTAAATGCTTATATAAAGAAACTTGTTTCTTATGTTAAATCAATATTCTCATTTTTACATGTATTATAAACTCTTTATGGTTCATGAGCATCATTTCAATTTTTTATAATATCATATCGCTTATCAAGGATTAACCATTTAAAATCATTAACTAGAAATACAACTCAAACCTACCATCAATAATCAATGGAGGATGCAATATGCCCCAAAATATTGTCATATTTTTAATTTTACTGTAATATGTAATTTCTGGCGAAAATATTGAATTTTAAATGCTTCATATGCGAAGCTACTTTTGGTGTTGCTTGCACCAATAAATCATTATTCTGGCCATTTCATTAACTCAGGTTCATGGCTATCATTCACCATTTTATACATTAAAGAAATCATATACAAATAAGGACTAAATCAATTCTCAAAATCATAAATAACTAGAAATGAGACAACAAACTTCAAACCTTCATCATTACAACATGGCGATGCAATACATCAAAACAATACGTCATATTTTAATTTTACCAAATATGTGTTTATCTCATGAAAATATTGAATTTTTTAAATATATAGTGAAGCTTGCTGTTTTGCGCTGTACTGTAATCAATATCTCCACAATCATTTATTCAAACTCTGTCATGGTTCATGGCATCATCTCAATTTTTATAATAATTAAGTAAAACCTATATATTGCTTAAATAAGGACTAACCACTGAAATCATAAAATAACTGTTAATGGAGACAACAATGTCTTTCCAAATTTTTCAACATATATTGTCGAGATGCATATTCCCCGAAATATTATTGTCATATTTTTACTTATCATATGTTTACCCCTATGAAAATATTGATATTTTGTTAAATTCTATATAGTGAAGCTTATACTTTGGTGTTGCTTAAAAATTTTAACCACATTCTACATTTTTATTAATGTATTTAAACTTCTTTTTTCCATGGGCATCATTCTAATTTTTGTATAATTAGTAAAACTCCATATATTGCTTAAATTAGTGGATTAACCACTCTAAAATCATAAATAACTAGAGAAATGGAGACAACAACCCAAACCTCTTGACCATCATTATATCAATGGAGGATGAAATATGCCCTAAAACAATATTGTCATATTTTTTAATTTTACTCAAAATATGGTTTACTTCATGAAAATATTGAATTTTCGTTAAATGCTCTATATAGTGAAGCTTATACTTTTTGGCTTGTAAATTTCAACTATTCTACATTTTATTAATGTATTCTAAACTTCTTTATGGTTCATGGTATCATCTAATTTTTTATAATATTAGTAAAACTCATATATTGCTTAAATTAGTGATTAACCACTTAAAATCATAAATAACTAGAACAAATGTAAACAAATTCGACCATCATTATATATCATGAGGATGCAATATGCCCTAAAACAATATTGTCATATTTTTTTCAATTTTTGAAAATATTGAATTGTTAATGCTCCATATAGTGAAGTTATTCTTAAATTGCTTGTAATGCACATTCATATTTTTATAATGATTTAAAACCTCTTTGTTTATTCTCATTTCTTTCAGTTATTTAAACAGTGGTTAGTCCATTTAAGCAACATATGGAGTTTTTTGAATTAATTATAAAAAATTAGAATGATGTTAACAGAAGAGAGTTTAGAATACATAAAATGTAGAATGTGGTTTAGAAATTTTAAGCAACACCAAAGAGTATAAGCTTCACTATATAGAGCATTTAACTAAAAATTCAATATTTTCATAGGTAAACCTACATATTTTGAGTAAAATTAAAAAAATATGACAATATTGTTTTACATATTTGCATCCTCCATTGATATATAATGATGGTCAAAGAGGTTTGGAACGTTTGTTGTCTCCATTTCTCTAGTTATGATTTTAGAGTGGTTAGTCCACTAATTTAAGCAATATATGGAGTTTTACTAAATTAATTATAAAAAAATTAGAATGATGCCCATGAACCATAAAAGAGAGTTTAGAATACATTAATAAAATGTAGAATGTGGTTAGAAATTTTAAGCAACACCAAAGAGTATAAGCTTCACTATATAGAGCATTTAACTAAAAATTCAATATTTTCATAGGGTAAACCTACATATTTTGAGTAAAATTAAAAATATGACAATATTGTTTTAGGCATATTTGCATCCTCCATTGATATATAATGATGGTCAAAGAGGTTTGGAACGTTTGTTGTCTCCATTTCTCTAGTTATTTATGATTTTAGAGTGGTTAGTCCACTATTTAAGCAATATATGGAGTTTTACTAAATTAATTATAAAAAATTAGAATGATGCCCATGAACCATAAAAGAGAGTTTAGAATACATTAATAAAATGTAGAATGTGGTTAGAAATTTTAAGCAACACCAAAGAGTATAAGCTTCACTATATAGAGCATTTAAAAAAATTCAATATTTTCATAGGTAAACCTACATATTTTGAGTAAAATTAAAAAATATGACAATATTGTTTTAGGGCATATTTGCATCCTCCATTGATATATAATGATGGTCAAAGAGGTTTGGAACGTTTGTTGTCTCCATTTCTAGTTATTTATGATTTTAGAGTGGTTAGTCCACTAATTTAAGCAATATATGGAGTTTTACTAAATTAATTATAAAAAAAGAATGATGCCCATGAACCATAAAAGAGAGTTTAGAATACATTAATAAAATGTAGAATGTGGTTAGAAATTTTAAGCAACACCAAAGAGTATAAGCTTCACTATATAGAGCATTTAACTAAAAATTCAATATTTTCATAGGGTAAACCTACATATTTTGAGTAAAATTAAAAATATGACAATATTGTTTTAGGCATATTTGCATCCTCCATTGATATATAATGATGGTCAAAGAGATTTGGAAGGTTTGTTGTCTACATTTCTCTAGTTATTTTTGATTTTAGAGTGGTTAGTCCACGTATTTAAGCAATATATGGAGTTTTACTAAATTAATTATAAAAATTAGAATGATGCCCATGAACCATAAAAGAGAGTTTAGAATACATTAATAAAAATGTAGAATGTGGTTAGAAATTTTAAGCAACACCAAAGAGTATAAGCTTCACTATATAGAGCATTTAACTAAAATTTTCATAGGGTAAACCTACATATTTTGAGTAAAATTAAAAAATATGACAATATTGTTTTAGGGCATATTTGCATCCTCCATTGATATATAATGATGGTCAAAGAGGTTTGGAACGTTTGTTGTCTCCATTTCTCTAGTTATTTATGATTTTAGAGTGGTTAGTCCACTAATTTAAGCAATATATGGAGTTTTACTAAATTAATTATAAAAATTAGAATGATGCCCATGAACCATAAAAGAGAGTTTAGAATACATTAATAAAAATGTAGAATGTGGTTAGAAATTTTAAGCAACACCAAAGAGTATAAGCTTCACTATATAGAGCATTTAACTAAAAATTCAATATTTTCATAGGGTAAACCTACATATTTTGAGTAAAATTAAAAAATATGACAATATTGTTTTAGGGCATATTTGCATCCTCCATTGATATATAATGATGGTCAAAGAGGTTTGGAACGTTTGTTGTCTCCATTTCTAGTTATTTATGATTTTAGAGTGGTTAGTCCACTAATTTAAGCAATATATGGAGTTTTACTAAATTAATTATAAAAAATTAGAATGATGCCCATGAACCATAAAAGAGAGTTTAGAATACATTAATAAAATGTAGAATGTGGTTAGAAATTTTAAGCAACACCAAAGAGTATAAGCTTCACTATATAGAGCATTTAACTAAAATTCAATATTTTCATAGGGTAAACCTACATATTTTGAGTAAAATTAAAAAAATATGACAATATTGTTTTAGGCATATTTGCATCCTCCATTGATATATAATGATGGTCAAAGAGGTTTGGAACGTTTGTTGTCTCCATTTCTCTAGTTATTATGATTTTAGAGTGGTTAGTCCACTAATTTAAGCAATATATGGAGTTTTACTAAATTAATTATAAAAAATTAGAATGATGCCCATGAACCATAAAAGAGAGTTTAGAATACATTAATAAAATGTAGAATGTGGTTAGAAATTTTAAGCAACACCAAAGAGTATAAGCTTCACTATATAGAGCATTTAACTAAAAATTCAATATTTTCATAGGGTAAACCTACATATTTTGAGTAAAATTAAAAAATATGACAATATTGTTTTAGGGCATATTTGCATCCTCCATTGATATATAATGATGGTCAAAGAGGTTTGGAACGTTTGTTGTCTCCATTTCTCTAGTTATTTATGATTTTAGAGTGGTTAGTCCACTAATTTAAGCAATATATGGAGTTTTACTAAATTAATTATAAAAAATTAGAATGATGCCCATGAACCATAAAAGAGAGTTTAGAATACATTAATAAAATGTAGAATGTGGTTAGAAATTTTAAGCAACACCAAAGAGTATAAGCTTCACTATATAGAGCATTTAACTAAAAATTCAATATTTTCATAGGGTAAACCTACATATTTTGAGTAAAATTAAAAAATATGACAATATTGTTTTAGGCATATTTGCATCCTCCATTGATATAATGATGGTCAAAGAGGTTTGGAACGTTTGTTGTCTCCATTTCTCTAGTTATTTATGATTTTAGAGTGGTTAGTCCACTAATTTAAGCAATATATGGAGTTTTACTAAATTAATTATAAAAAAATTAGAATGATGCCCATGAACCATAAAAGAGAGTTTAGAATACATTAATAAAATGTAGAATGTGGTTAGAAATTTTAAGCAACACCAAAGAGTATAAGCTTCACTATATAGAGCATTTAACTAAAAATTCAATATTTTCATAGGGTAAACCTACATATTTTGAGTAAAATTAAAAATATGACAATATTGTTTTAGGGCATATTTGCATCCTCCATTGATATATAATGATGGTCAAAGAGGTTTGGAACGTTTGTTGTCTCCATTTCTCTAGTTATTTATGATTTTAGAGTGGTTAGTCCACTAATTTAAGCAATATATGGAGTTTTACTAAATTAATTATAAAAATTAGAATGATGCCCATGAACCATAAAAGAGAGTTTAGAATACATTAATAAAATGTAGAATGTGGTTAGAAATTTTAAGCAACACCAAAGAGTATAAGCTTCACTATATAGAGCATTTAACTAAAATTCAATATTTTCATAGGGTAAACCTACATATTTTGAGTAAAATTAAAAAAATATGACAATATTGTTTTAGGGCATATTTGCATCCTCCATTGATATATAATGATGGTCAAAGAGGTTTGGAACGTTTGTTGTCTCCATTTCTCTAGTTATTAATGATTTTAGAGTGGTTAGTCCACTAATTTAAGCAATATATGGAGTTTTACTAAATTAATTATAAAAAAATTAGAATGATGCCCATGAACCATAAAAGAGAGTTTAGAATACATTAATAAAATGTAGAATGTGGTTAGAAATTTTAAGCAACACCAAAGAGTATAAGCTTCACTATATAGAGCATTTAACTAAAATTCAATATTTTCATAGGGTAAACCTACATATTTTGAGTAAAATTAAAAAATATGACAATATTGTTTTAGGGCATATTTGCATCCTCCATTGATATATAATGATGGTCAAAGAGGTTTGGAACGTTTGTTGTCTCCATTTCTCTAGTTATTAATGATTTTAGAGTGGTTAGTCCACTAATTTAAGCAATATATGGAGGTTTACTAAATTAATTATAAAAAAATTAGAATGATGCCCATGAACCATAAAAGAGAGTTTAAAATACATTAATAAAAATGTAGAATGTGGTTAGAAATTTTAAGCAACACCAAAGAGTATAAGCTTCACTATATAGAGCATTTAACTAAAAATTCAATATTTTCATAGGGTAAACCTACATATTTTGAGTAAAATTAAAAATATGACAATATTGTTTTTGGGCATATTTGCATCCTCCATTGATATATAATGATGGTCAAAGAGGTTTGGAACGTTTGTTGTCTCCATTTCTCTAGATATTTATAATTTTAGAGTGGTTAGTCCACTAATTTAAGCAATATATGGAGTTTTACTAAATTAATTATAAAAAAATAGAATGATGCCCATGAACCATAAAAGAGAGTTTAGAATACATTAATAAAATGTAGAATGTGGTTAGAAATTTTAAGCAACACCAAAGAGTATAAGCTTCACTATATAGAGCATTTAACGAAAAATTCAATATTTTCATAGGGGTAAACCTACATATTTTGAGTAAAATTAAAAAATATGACAATATTGTTTTAGGGCATATTTGCATCCTCCATTGATATATAATGATGGTCAAAGAGGTTTGGAACGTTTGTTGTCTCCATTTCTCTAGTTATTTATGATTTTAGAGTGGTTAGTCCACTAATTTAAGCAATATATGGAGTTTTACTAAATTAATTATAAAAAATTAGAATGATGCCCATGAACCATAAAAGAGAGTTTAGAATACATTAATAAAATGTAGAATGTGGTTAGAAATTTTAAGCAACACCAAAGAGTATAAGCTTCACTATATAGAGCATTTAACTAAAAATTCAATATTTTCATAGGTAAACCTACATATTTTGAGTAAAATTAAAAAATATGACAATATTGTTTTAGGGCATATTTGCATCCTCCATTGATATATAATGATGGTCAAAGAGGTTTGGAACGTTTGTTGTCTCCATTTCTCTAGTTATTTATGATTTTAGAGTGGTTAGTCCACTATTTAAGCAATATATGGAGTTTTACTAAATTAATTATAAAAAATTAGAATGATGCCCATGAACCATAAAAGAGAGTTTAGAATACATTAATAAAAATGTAGAATGTGGTTAGAAATTTTAAGCAACACCAAAGAGTATAAGCTTCACTATATAGAGCATTTAACTAAAAATTCAATATTTTCATAGGGTAAACCTACATATTTTGAGTAAAATTAAAAAATATGACAATATTGTTTTAGGCATATTTGCATCCTCCATTGATATATAATGATGGTCAAAGAGGTTTGGAACGTTTGTTGTCTCCATTTCTCTAGTTATTTATGATTTTAGAGTGGTTAGTCCACTAATTTAAGCAATATATGGAGTTTTACTAAATTAATTATAAAAAAATTAGAATGATGCCCATGAACCATAAAAGAGAGTTTAGAATACATTAATAAAATGTAGAATGTGGTTAGAAATTTTAAGCAACACCAAAGAGTATAAGCTTCACTATATAGAGCATTTAACTAAAAATTCAATATTTTCATAGGGTAAACCTACATATTTTGAGTAAAATTAAAAAATATGACAATATTGTTTTAGGCATATTTGCATCCTCCATTGATATAATGATGGTCAAAGAGGTTTGGAACGTTTGTTGTCTCCATTTCTAGTTATTATGATTTTAGAGTGGTTAGTCCACTAATTTAAGCAATATATGGAGTTTTACTAAATTAATTATAAAAAATTAGAATGATGCCCATGAACCATAAAAGAGAGTTTAGAATACATTAATAAAATGTAGAATGTGGTTAGAAATTTTAAGCAACACCAAAGAGTATAAGCTTCACTATATAGAGCATTTAACTAAAATTCAATATTTTCATAGGGTAAACCTACATATTTTGAGTAAAATTAAAAAATATGACAATATTGTTTTAGGGCATATTTGCATCCTCCATTGATATATAATGATGGTCAAAGAGGTTTGGAACGTTTGTTGTCTCCATTTCTCTAGTTATTTATGATTTTAGAGTGGTTAGTCCACTAATTTAAGCAATATATGGAGTTTTACTAAATTAATTATAAAAAAATTAGAATGATGCCCATGAACCATAAAAGAGAGTTTAGAATACATTAATAAAAATGTAGAATGTGGTTAGAAATTTTAAGCAACACCAAAGAGTATAAGCTTCACTATATAGAGCATTTAACTAAAAATTCAATATTTTCATAGGGTAAACCTACATATTTTGAGTAAAATTAAAAAATATGACAATATTGTTTTAGGGCATATTTGCATCCTCCATTGATATATAATGATGGTCAAAGAGGTTTGGAACGTTTGTTGTCTCCATTTCTCTAGTTATTTATGATTTTAGAGTGGTTAGTCCACTAATTTAAGCAATATATGGAGTTTTACTAAATTAATTATAAAAAATTAGAATGATGCCCATGAACCATAAAAGAGAGTTTAGAATACATTAATAAAATGTAGAATGTGGTTAGAAATTTTAAGCAACACCAAAGAGTATAAGCTTCACTATATAGAGCATTTAACTAAAAATTCAATATTTTCATAGGGTAAACCTACATATTTTGAGTAAAATTAAAAATATGACAATATTGTTTTAGGGCATATTTGCATCCTCCATTGATATAATGATGGTCAAAGAGGTTTGGAACGTTTGTTGTCTCCATTTCTCTAGTTATTAATGATTTTAGAGTGGTTAGTCCACTAATTTAAGCAATATATGGAGTTTTACTAAATTAATTATAAAAATTAGAATGATGCCCATGAACCATAAAAGAGAGTTTAGAATACATTAATAAAATGTAGAATGTGGTTAGAAATTTTAAGCAACACCAAAGAGTATAAGCTTCACTATATAGAGCATTTAACTAAAAATTCAATATTTTCATAGGGTAAACCTACATATTTTGAGTAAAATTAAAAAATATGACAATATTGTTTTAGGCATATTTGCATCCTCCATTGATATATAATGATGGTCAAAGAGGTTTGGAACGTTTGTTGTCTCCATTTCTCTAGTTATTTATGATTTTAGAGTGGTTAGTCCACTAATTTAAGCAATATATGGAGTTTTACTAAATTAATTATAAAAAAATAGAATGATGCCCATGAACCATAAAAGAGAGTTTAGAATACATTAATAAAAATGTAGAATGTGGTTAGAAATTTTAAGCAACACCAAAGAGTATAAGCTTCACTATATAGAGCATTTAACTAAAAATTCAATATTTTCATAGGGTAAACCTACATATTTTGAGTAAAATTAAAAAATATGACAATATTGTTTTAGGGCATATTTGCATCCTCCATTGATATATAATGATGGTCAAAGAGGTTTGGAACGTTTGTTGTCTCCATTTCTCTAGTTATTAATGATTTTAGAGTGGTTAGTCCACTAATTTAAGCAATATATGGAGTTTTACTAAATTAATTATAAAAAAATTAGAATGATGCCCATGAACCATAAAAGAGAGTTTAGAATACATTAATAAAATGTAGAATGTGGTTAGAAATTTTAAGCAACACCAAAGAGTATAAGCTTCACTATATAGAGCATTTAACTAAAATTCAATATTTTCATAGGGTAAACCTACATATTTTGAGTAAAATTAAAAAATATGACAATATTGTTTTAGGCATATTTGCATCCTCCATTGATATATAATGATGGTCAAAGAGGTTTGGAACGTTTGTTGTCTCCATTTCTCTAGTTATTTATGATTTTAGAGTGGTTAGTCCACTATTTAAGCAATATATGGAGTTTTACTAAATTAATTATAAAAAATTAGAATGATGCCCATGAACCATAAAAGAGAGTTTAGAATACATTAATAAAATGTAGAATGTGGTTAGAAATTTTAAGCAACACCAAAGAGTATAAGCTTCACTATATAGAGCATTTAACTAAAAATTCAATATTTTCATAGGGTAAACCTACATATTTTGAGTAAAATTAAAAATATGACAATATTGTTTTAGGGCATATTTGCATCCTCCATTGATATAATGATGGTCAAAGAGGTTTGGAACGTTTGTTGTCTCCATTTCTCTAGTTATTTATGATTTTAGAGTGGTTAGTCCACTAATTTAAGCAATATATGGAGTTTTACTAAATTAATTATAAAAAATTAGAATGATGCCCATGAACCATAAAAGAGAGTTTAGAATACATTAATAAAATGTAGAATGTGGTTAGAAATTTTAAGCAACACCAAAGAGTATAAGCTTCACTATATAGAGCATTTAAAAAAATTCAATATTTTCATAGGGTAAACCTACATATTTTGAGTAAAATTAAAAAATATGACAATATTGTTTTAGGCATATTTGCATCCTCCATTGATATATAATGATGGTCAAAGAGGTTTGGAACGTTTGTTGTCTCCATTTCTCTAGTTATTTATGATTTTAGAGTGGTTAGTCCACTAATTTAAGCAATATATGGAGTTTTACTAAATTAATTATAAAAAATTAGAATGATGCCCATGAACCATAAAAGAGAGTTTAGAATACATTAATAAAATGTAGAATGTGGTTAGAAATTTTAAGCAACACCAAAGAGTATAAGCTTCACTATATAGAGCATTTAACTAAAAATTCAATATTTTCATAGGGTAAACCTACATATTTTGAGTAAAATTAAAAAATATGACAATATTGTTTTAGGCATATTTGCATCCTCCATTGATATAATGATGGTCAAAGAGGTTTGGAACGTTTGTTGTCTCCATTTCTCTAGTTATTTATGATTTTAGAGTGGTTAGTCCACTAATTTAAGCAATATATGGAGTTTTACTAAATTAATTATAAAAAATTAGAATGATGCCCATGAACCATAAAAGAGAGTTTAGAATACATTAATAAAATGTAGAATGTGGTTAGAAATTTTAAGCAACACCAAAGAGTATAAGCTTCACTATATAGAGCATTTAACTAAAATTCAATATTTTCATAGGGTAAACCTACATATTTTGAGTAAAATTAAAAAATATGACAATATTGTTTTAGGGCATATTTGCATCCTCCATTGATATATAATGATGGTCAAAGAGGTTTGGAACGTTTGTTGTCTCCATTTCTCTAGTTATTTATGATTTTAGAGTGGTTAGTCCACTAATTTAAGCAATATATGGAGTTTTACTAAATTAATTATAAAAATTAGAATGATGCCCATGAACCATAAAAGAGAGTTTAGAATACATTAATAAAATGTAGAATGTGGTTAGAAATTTTAAGCAACACCAAAGAGTATAAGCTTCACTATATAGAGCATTTAACTAAAATTCAATATTTTCATAGGGTAAACCTACATATTTTGAGTAAAATTAAAAATATGACAATATTGTTTTATATTTTCATCCTCCATTATATAATGATGGTCAAAGAGGTTTGGAACGTTTGTTGTCTCCATTTCTCTAGTTATTTATGATTTTAGAGTGGTTAGTCCACTATTTAAGCAATATATGGAGTTTTACTAAATTAATTATAAAAAAAAAGAATGATGCCCATGAACCATAAAAGAGAGTTTAGAATACATTAATAAAAATGTAGAATGTGGTTAGAAATTTTAAGCAACACCAAAGAGTATAAGCTTCACTATATAGAGCATTTAACTAAAATTCAATATTTTCATAGGGTAAACCTACATATTTTGAGTAAAATTAAAAATATGACAATATTGTTTTAGGCATATTTGCATCCTCCATTGATATATAATGATGGTCAAAGAGGTTTGGAACGTTTGTTGTCTCCATTTCTCTAGTTATTTATGATTTTAGAGTGGTTAGTCCACTATTTAAGCAATATATGGAGTTTTACTAAATTAATTATAAAAAAGAATGATGCCCATGAACCATAAAAGAGAGTTTAGAATACATTAATAAAATGTAGAATGTGGTTAGAAATTTTAAGCAACACCAAAGAGTATAAGCTTCACTATATAGAGCATTTAACTAAAAATTCAATATTTTCATAGGGTAAACCTACATATTTTGAGTAAAATTAAAAATATGACAATATTGTTTTAGGCATATTTGCATCCTCCATTGATATATGATGGTCAAAGAGGTTTGGAACGTTTGTTGTCTCCATTTCTAGTTATTTATGATTTTAGAGTGGTTAGTCCACTAATTTAAGCAATATATGGAGTTTTACTAAATTAATTATAAAAAATTAGAATGATGCCCATGAACCATAAAGAGAGTTTAGAATACATTAATAAAATGTAGAATGTGGTTAGAAATTTTAAGCAACACCAAAGAGTATAAGCTTCACTATATAGAGCATTTAACTAAAATTCAATATTTTCATAGGGTAAACCTACATATTTTGAGTAAAATTAAAAATATGACAATATTGTTTTAGGCATATTTGCATCCTCCATTGATATATAATGATGGTCAAAGAGGTTTGGAACGTTTGTTGTCTCCATTTCTCTAGTTATTTATGATTTTAGAGTGGTTAGTCCACTAATTTAAGCAATATATGGAGTTTTACTAAATTAATTATAAAAAAATTAGAATGATGCCCATGAACCATAAAAGAGAGTTTAGAATACATTAATAAAATGTAGAATGTGGTTATTTTAAGCAACACCAAAGAGTATAAGCTTCACTATATAGAGCATTTAACTAAAATTCAATATTTTCATAGGGTAAACCTACATATTTTGAGTAAAATTAAAAATATGACAATATTGTTTTAGGGCATATTTGCATCCTCCATTGATATAATGATGGTCAAAGAGGTTTGGAACGTTTGTTGTCTCCATTTCTAGTTATTTATGATTTTAGAGTGGTTAGTCCACTAATTTAAGCAATATATGGAGTTTTACTAAATTAATTATAAAAAAATTAGAATGATGCCCATGAACCATAAAAGAGAGTTTAGAATACATTAATAAAATGTAGAATGTGGTTAGAAATTTTAAGCAACACCAAAGAGTATAAGCTTCACTATATAGAGCATTTAACTAAAAATTCAATATTTTCATAGGGTAAACCTACATATTTTGAGTAAAATTAAAAATATGACAATATTGTTTTAGGGCATATTTGCATCCTCCATTGATATATAATGATGGTCAAAGAGGTTTGGAACGTTTGTTGTCTCCATTTCTAGTTATTTATGATTTTAGAGTGGTTAGTCCACTAATTTAAGCAATATATGGAGTTTTACTAAATTAATTATAAAAAATTAGAATGATGCCCATGAACCATAAAAGAGAGTTTAGAATACATTAATAAAATGTAGAATGTGGTTAGAAATTTTAAGCAACACCAAAGAGTATAAGCTTCACTATATAGAGCATTTAACTAAAATTCAATATTTTCATAGGGTAAACCTACATATTTTGAGTAAAATTAAAAAATATGACAATATTGTTTTAGGCATATTTGCATCCTCCATTGATATATAATGATGGTCAAAGAGGTTTGGAACGTTTGTTGTCTCCATTTCTAGTTATTTATGATTTTAGTGGTTAGTCCACTAATTTAAGCAATATATGGAGTTTTACTAAATTAATTATAAAAAAATTAGAATGATGCCCATGAACCATAAAAGAGAGTTTAGAATACATTAATAAAATGTAGAATGTGGTTAGAAATTTTAAGCAACACCAAAGAGTATAAGCTTCACTATATAGAGCATTTAACTAAAAATTCAATATTTTCATAGGGTAAACCTACATATTTTGAGTAAAATTAAAAATATGACAATATTGTTTTAGGGCATATTTGCATCCTCCATTGATATATAATGATGGTCAAAGAGGTTTGGTTGTCTCCATTTCTCTAGTTATTTATGATTTTAGAGTGGTTAGTCCACTAATTTAAGCAATATATGGAGTTTTACTAAATTAATTATAAAAAATTAGAATGATGCCCATGAACCATAAAAGAGAGTTTAGAATACATTAATAAAATGTAGAATGTGGTTAGAAATTTTAAGCAACACCAAAGAGTATAAGCTTCACTATATAGAGCATTTAACTAAAATTCAATATTTTCATAGGGTAAACCTACATATTTTGAGTAAAATTAAAAATATGACAATATTGTTTTAGGGCATATTTGCATCCTCCTTTGATATATAATGATGGTCAAAGAGGTTTGGAACGTTTGTTGTCTCCATTTCTCTAGTTATTAATGATTTTAGAGTGGTTAGTCCACTAATATAAGCAATAAATGGAGTTTTACTAAATTAATTATAAAAATTAGAATGATGCCCATGAACCATAAAAGAGAGTTTAGAATACATTAATAAAATGTAGAATGTGGTTAGAAATTTTAAGCAACACCAAAGTATAAGCTTCACTATATAGAGCATTTAACTAAAATTCAATATTTTCATAGGTAAACCTACATATTTTGAGTAAAATTAAAAATATGACAATATTGTTTTAGTATATTTGCATCCTCCATTGATATATAATGATGGTCAAAGAGGTTTGGAACGTTTGTTGTCTCCATTTCTCTAGTTATTAATGATTTTAGAGTGGTTAGTCCACTAATTTAAGCAATATATGAAGCTTTACTAAATTAGTTATAAAAAAATTAGAATGATGCCCAAGAACCATAAAAGAGAGTTTAGAATACATTAATAAAATGTAGAATGTGGTTAGAAATTTTAAGCAACACCAAAGAGTATAAGCTTCACTATATGAGCATTTAACTAAAATTCAATATTTTCATAGGGTAAACCTACATATTTTGAGTAAAATTAAAAATATGACAATATTGTTTTAGGGCATATTTGCATCCTCCATTGATATAATGATGGTCAAAGAGGTTTGGAACGTTTGTTTTCTCCATTTCTCTAGTTATTTATGATTTTAGAGTGGTTAGTCCACTAATTTAAGCAATATATGGAGTTTTACTAAATTAATTATAAAAATTAGAATGATGCCCATGAACCATAAAAGAGAGTTTAGAATACATTAATAAAATGTAGAATGTGGTTAGAAATTTTAAGCAACACCAAAGAGTATAAGCTTCACTATATAGAGCATTTAACTAAAAATTCAATATTTTCATAGGGTAAACCTACATATTTTGAGTAAAATTAAAAATATGACAATATTGTTTTAGGGCATATTGCATCCTCCATTGATATATAATGATGGTCAAAGAGGTTTGGAACGTTTGTTGTCTCCATTTCTAGTTATTATGATTTAGAGTGGTTAGTCCATTTAAGCAATATATGGAGTTTTACTAATTAATTATAAAAAAATTAGAATGATGCCCATGAACCATAAAGAGTTTAGAATACATTAATAAAAATGTAGAATGTGGTTAGAAATTTTAAGCAACACCAAAGAGTATAAGCTTCACTATATAGAGCATTTAACTAAAAATTCAATATTTTCATAGGGTAAACCTACATATTTTGAGTAAAATTAAAAATATGACAATATTGTTTTAGGCATATTTGCATCCTCCATTGACATATAATGATGGTCAAAGAGGTTTGGAACGTTTGTTGTCTCCATTTCTAGTTATTTATGATTTTAGAGTGCTAGTCCATTAATTTAAGCAATATATGGAGTTTTACTAAATTAGTTATAAAAAATTAGAATGATGCCCATGAACCATAAAAGAGAGTTTAGAATACATTAATAAAATGTAGAATGTGGTTAGAAATTTTAAGCAACACCAAAGAGTATAAGCTTCACTATATAGCATTTAACTAAAATTCAATATTTTCATAGGGTAAACCTACATATTTTGAGTAAAATTAAAAATATGACAATATTGTTTTAGGCATATTTGCATCCTCCATTGATATATAATGATGGTCAAAGAGGGTTTGTTGTCTCCATTTCTAGTTATTTATGATTTTAGAGTGTTAGTCACCGATTTAAGCAATATATGGAGTTTTACTGAATTAATTAAAAAAATTAGAATGATGCCCATGAACCATAAAAGAGAGTTTAGAATACATTAATAAAATGTAGAATGTGGTTAGAAATTTTAAGCAACACCAAAGAGTATAAGCTTCACTATATAGCATTTAACAAAAATTCAATATTTTCATAGGTAAACCTACATATTTTGAGTAAAATTAAAAATATGACAATATTGTTTTAGGGCATATTTGCATCCTCCATTGATATATAATGATGGTCAAAGAGGTTTGGAACGTTTGTTGTCTCCATTTCTAGTTATTTATGATTTTAGAGTGGTTAGTCCACTAATTTAATATATGGAGTTTTACTAAATTAATTATAAAAAAATTAGAATGATGCCCATGAACCATAAAAGAGAGTTTAGAATACATTAATAAAATGTAGAATGTGGTTAGAAATTTTAAGCAACACCAAAGAGTATAAGCTTCACTATATAGAGCATTTAACAAAAATTCAATATTTTCATAGGGTAAACCTACATATTTTGAGTAAAATTAAAAATATGACAATATTGTTTTAGGCATATTTGCATCCTCCATTGACATATAATGATGGTCAAAGAGGTTTGAACGTTTGTTGTCTCCATTTCTTAGTCCACTGATTTGCAATATATGGAGTTTTACTAAATTATTAAAAAATTAGAATGATGCCCATGAACCATAAAAGAGAGTTTAGAATACATTAATAAAAATGAATGTGGTTAGAAATTTTTAAGCAACACCAAAGAGTATAAGCTTCACTATATATAGCATTTAACTAAAATTCAATATTTTCATAGGTAAACCTACATATTTTGAGTAAAATTAAAAATATGATATTGTTTTAGGGCATATTTGCATCCTCCATTGATATATAATGATGGTCAAAGAGGTTTGGAACGTTTGTTGTCCATTTCTCTAGTTATTATGATTTTAAGTGGTTCAGTAATTTAAGCAATATATGGAGTTTTACTAATTAATTATAAAAAATTAGAATGATGCCCATGAACCATAAAGAGAGTTTAGAATACATTAAAAAATGTAGAATGTGGTTACAAATTTTAAGCAACACCAAAGAGTATAAGCTTCACTATATAGAGCATTTAACTAAAATTCAATATTTTCATAGGTAAACCTACATATTTTGAGTAAAATTAAAAAATATAATATTGTTTTAGGCATATTTGCATCCTCCATTGACATATAATGATGGTCAAAGAGGTTTGAAGAACGTTGTTCCATTTCTCTAGTTATTTAAGAGTGGTTAGTAACTTAAGCAATATATGGAGTTTTACTAAATTAATTATAAAAAAATTAGAATGATGCCCATGAACCATAAAAGAGAGTTTAGAATACATTAATAAAATGTAGAATGTGGTTAGAAATTTTAACAACCAAAGAGTATAAGCTTCACTATATAGAGCATTTAACTAAAATTCAATATTTTCATAGGTAAACCTACATATTTTGAGTAAAATTAAAAATATGACAATATTGTTTTAGGCATATTTGCATCCTCCATTGACATATAATGATGGTCAAAGAGGTTTGGAACGTTTGTTGTTCCATTTCTCTAGTATTTATGATTTAGAAGTCCACCAATTTAAGCAATATATGGAGTTTTACTAAATTAATTATAAAAAATTAGAATGATGCCCATGAACCATAAAGAGAGTTTAGAATACATTAATAAAATGTAGAATGTGGTTACAAATTTTAAGCAACACCAAAGAGTATAAGCTTCACTATATAGAGCATTTAACTAAAATTCAATATTTTAGGGTAAACCTACATATTTTGAGTAAAATTAAAAAATATGACAATATTGTTTAGGCATATTTGCATCCTCCATTGATATATAATGATCAAAGAGGTTTGGAACGTTTGTTGTCTCCATTTCTAGTTATTATGATTTTAGAGTGGTTAGTCCACTATTTAAGCAATATATGGAGTTTTACTAATTATTATAAAAAAATTAGAATGATGCCCATGAACCATAAAAGAGAGTTGAATACATTAATAAAATGTAGAATGGTTAGAAATTTTAAGCAACACCAAAGAGTATAAGCTTCACTATATAGAGCATTTAACTAAAATTCAATATTTTCATAGGTAAACCTACATATTTTGAGTAAAATTAAAAAAATATGACAATATTGTTTTGTATATTTATCCTCCATTGACATATAATGATGGTCAAAGAAGAATTCATGTGTCTCCATTTCTAGTTATTTATGATTTAGGTGGTTAGTCCAATTTTGCAGTATATGGAGTTTTACTAAATCAATTATAAAAAAAAATAATATTGAACCATAAAAGAGAGTTTAGAATATAATAAAAATGTAGAATGTAATAGAAATTTTAAGCAACACCAAAGAGTATAAGCTTCACTATATAGAGCATTTAAATAAAAATTTCAGGTAAACTATACATATTTTGAGTAAAATTAAAAAAAATGACAATATTGTTTTTAGCATCCTCCATTGATATATAATGGTCCAAAGAGGTTTGAACGTTTGTTGTCTCCATTTCTTAAGATTTATGATTTTAGTCAATCCATTTGCTAAATATATGAGTTTTACTGAATTAATTATAAAAAAAGAATGATGTCATGAACCATAAAGAGAGTTTATAATACATTAATGAAAATGTAGAATGTGGTTACAAATTTTTAAGCACCAAAGAGTATAAGCTCACTATAGAGATTTAACTAAAAATTCAATATTTTCAAGGTAAAACTACATATTTTGAGTAAAAAAAAATATGATAATATTGTCATATTTGCATTCCTCCATTGATATATAATGATGGTCAAAGAGGTTTAATCTCCATTTCTCAGTTATTTATGATTTCAGAGTGGTTAGTCCACCATTTAAGCAATAATGGAGTTTTAATGAATTAATTATAAAAAAATTAGAATGATGCCCCATGAACCATAAAGAGAGTTTAGAATACATTAATAAAAATGTAGAATGTGGTTAGAAATTTTACAACACCAAAGAGTATAAGCTTCCACTATATAGAGCATTTAAAAAAATTCAATTTCATAGGGTAAACCTACATATTTTGAGTAAATTAAAAATTTGACAATATTGTTTTACTTATATTTGTTTCATTGATATATAATGATGGTCAAAGAGGTTTAGAACGTTTGTTGTTCCATTCTTAGTTATTTATGATTTCAGAGTGGTTAGTCCACTATTTGTAATATATGAGTTTTACTGAATAAATTATAAAAAAAATTAGAATGCAACCAAAGAGTTTAGAATACATTAATAAAAATGTAGAAATGTATTACAATTTTAAGCAACACCAAAGAGTAAGGCTTCACTTATGAGAGCATTTAACAAAAATTCAATATTTTCATAGGTAAACCTACATATTTTGAGTAAAATTAAAAATATGATTATTTTAGTATATTTTCATCCTCTCATTGATATATAATGATGGCAAAGTTTGTCATGTCTCCATTTCTAGTTATTTGATTTTAGAGTTGTTAGTCCCACATTTAAGCAATATATGGAGTTTTACTAAATTAATTATAAAAATAGAATGATGCCCATGAACTATAAAGAGAGTTTAGAAATTAATAAAAAAGAATGTGGTTAGAAATTTTACAAACAAAAGATATATAAGCCTCATATAGAGCATTTAACAAAAATTCAATATTTTCATAGGTAAACTCATATTTTGAGAGAAAATTAAAAATATGATATTATTATCAGCATTTGCATCCCAATGATATATAATGATACCCAAAGAGGTTTAGAACGTTTGTTGTCCTATTTCTAGTATTTATGATTCTGCAATTTAACCACTATATATGAGTTTTACTGAATTAATTATTAAAAAAATTAGAATGATGCCTATAATCATGAGTTTAGAATAATAATAAAATGTAGAATGGTTACAAAATTTACAACACCAAAGAGTATAAGCTTCACTATAGACAAAATTAATTCATAGGTAAACCTACATATTTGAGTAAAATTAAAAAAAAAAGACAAT
>JAEACV010000832.1:0-16831 GCA_016432835.1 Brassica nigra
GACTACCATCTTACATGTCAGTGCTCATGAAACTATACTTTTAAAACCAGATTTCATCATTTTCAATTTTTTTTCAAAATCCGTGGGTTAACCTCTCTATTTATTTTCGTAAATGCTCTATATGAAGTTTATAATTTTACTTTTATTTTAAAATTTTTTAAACACACTCTACATTTGATAATAAATTCTTCATGAAATATGTGGAATCATTATACCTTTTAACATTTAGTTTAGTAAAATTCATACACCAAACAAGTGGAATTACCATAAAAATCCTTTTCTAGAGAAATAAAATAAAGGTTCCAAACCCTCTTGACCATCATCTCATGTCAGTGCTCTCGATGAAACTATATAATAAAACCAGATTTATTTTCTAAATTTTTCTAAAACTGCGGGTTAACCCTTCTAAAAATATTTAGTTTTCTCGTAAATGCTCTATATATTGAAGTTTATACTTTTACTTTTGTTTCAAAATTTAAAAAACATATTCTATCATATTGAATTAATCGTATTATAAACTGTCTTTTCAATATAGGAATTCATATAATTTTAACATTTAGTTTAAAAATTTCATATATCATTTAAATTAAGTGGAATTACCATTATAAAATCTCATTTTCTAGAGAAATGGAAACAAAGGCCCCAAACCTCTTTTGCATTTCATCATCTGCCAAAACATATTCATACAAACCAGATTTTCATATTTTTGAATTTTTCAAAACTGTGGGTTAACCCCTCTAAAATATCGAAGTTTTCTAAATGCTCTATATAATTCTAAGTTTATACTCTTTACTTTTGTTTTAAAATTTTAAACACATTCTACATCTGAATTCTACTATATTCTAAACTCTCTTCATGAAATATAGGAATCATTATAATTCTTTTTAATATTTATTTAGTAAAATTCCTCTACATATCAGCTAAATTAGTTGGAATTACTTCTATAAAATCTTCACTGTAGAAATGGAGGCAACAGTTCCAAACCTCGACCTTCATCTTATGTCAGTGCTCATGAAACTATACATTAAACAACAACATTTTCTTTATTTTTCAATTTTTTTCAAAACCTGTATTAACCCTCTAAAATATTGAGTTTTCGTAAATGCTCTATATAATCAAGTTTATACTTACTTTTAAAATTTTAAAACACATTCTACATTTGAATTAACGTATTCTAAACTCCTCTTTCATGAAATATAGGAATCATTATAATTTTTTAACACAGCCAAGAAATTCTCCATAACACAAATACACTGCCATAAAATCTCACTTTCTGTATGGAGTAAAACAAGGTTCCAAACTCCCTTGACCATCATCCAAAGTCAGTGCTCCATGAAACTATACACAAAACATTTTATATTTTTGATTTTTTTCAAAACTGCAATAAACCCCCTTCTAAAATATTGAGTTTTCGTAAATGCCTATATACTGAAGTTTATAATTCTTTTACTTTTGTTTTAAAATTTAAAACACATTCTACATTTGAATTAACGACTTAAACTCTTTCAAGAAATAGGTAGGAATCATTTTTCATAACTTTTTGCCATTAAAATGTACCACACCTGCAAATTAAGTGAATTACCATTATAAAATCTTTTATTTGTAGAACAGAGGCAACAAAGGTTCCAAACCTCTTGACCCATCATCTTACGTTGCCTTCTAATAAAAGGAGCAGACAAAACAATACTTTATATTTTTTCACCAAAACCGCATAATCCACTCTAAAATATGAGTTTTCTGTAAATGCTCTATATAATCGGAAGTTTATATCTTTTAATTTTATTTAAAATCTTGTTATCTACATTTGAATTAACTCTATTCTAAACTCTATTTCACAAAATAGGAATCATTAGTAATTTTTAACATTAGTTTAGTAAAATCTTATAATGCTTAAATTCAAGGAATTACTATTATAAAATCTTCTCATTTCTAGGTTGGAAACAAAGGTCTTAAAACCTCTGACCATCACTTGCCATGCTCATGAAACTATACATTAAAACCAGATTCTTCATATTTTGATTTTTCAAACTGGGTTAACCCTTCTAAAAATATCAGAAGTTTCTTCTAGAATGCCATATACTGAAGTTATGTTCTTGTATTTTGTTTTAAAATTAAAAACACATCTCTATACTGAATTCAACGATTCTAAACTCTCTCTGGGAAATATAGAATTATAATTTTTTGTTTCAGCTTGTAAAATTTCATAGAATTTAAATTAGTTGGAATTACCATTATAAAATCAAATTTAAAACAGTCAACAAAGGTTCCAAACCCTTTGACTATCATTCATGTCAAGCTCATGAAACTATACATTAAAACAACATTTTCATATTTTTCAATTTTCAAACCGTAATAACCCTTCTAAAATAATATGAGTTTTCTAAATGTCTATATAACTGAAGTTTATACTTTTACTTTGTTTTAAAATTCTAAACATATTCCATTCTATTCAATCATATTCTAAATCTCTTTCATGAAATATAAGAATCATTATAATTTTTTAATATTTAGTTTAGAAAAATTCATATACTAGCTAAATTGGAATTCACTGCTATAAAATCTCATTTGAGAATAGTCAAACAAGTTCCAAAACAAATTGCACTAAAACCCTTTGTTCATCATCTTATGTCAGTGTCTATAAAACAAAACATTAAAACCAGATTTTCATTTTTTCAACTTTTTTCCAAAACTGTGGGTTAACCTCTAAAATATTGAAGAATGCCCTATATTCAAGGCACTTTCACTCTTTTGTTTCAAAATCTAAAAATATCTACATTTGAATTCAACGTATTCTAAACTCTCTTCATGAATATATAGGAATCATTATAATTTTTAATATTTACTTAGTAGAATTCTGTATACTAGCTAAATTAGTGGGAACTAATTTATAAAATCTTCATTTCTAGAGAATGGTTTCAATAATTTCCAAACCTCTTTGACCATCATCTTATACAAGTGCTCGATGAAACTATATTACTAAAACCAGATTTCAGTATATTTTATGAATTTTTTCAAACCTGTTAACCCCTCTAAAATATCGAGTTGTAAACGCCTATATATTTCAGCCAGAGACTATTTTACTTTTGTTTTAAAATCTGTTCACATCTACATTTGAAAGTTAAATACATTCCAAATTCTCATGAAATAAAGGAATCATTATAATTTTTAATATTTAGTTTAGTAAAATTCTACACTGTATAAATTAGTGGAATTCAATTAAAATCTTAATTTCTTTTTAAACAGAGGCAAAAAAGGTTCTAAACCTCTTCAATTCATCATCATGTCAAGGTTCTATTGAAACCATACATTAAAACCAGATTTTCAAATTTTCAATTTTTTCTAAAAATCCGTAATAACCCCTCTAAAAATATTGAGTTTTCTAGAATGCCTTAATCAGTTTATACTTATAATTTTGTTTAAAAATTTTAAAACACATTCTACATTTGAATTAACGATTCTAAACTCTCTTTCATGAAATATAGATCATTATACCTTTTAACATTTAGTTTAGTATAATTTCATATAATTGCTTAAATTATGGAATAAATAATATAAATTTCTCATTTTCTAGAATGAGTGAAAACAAAGTTATAAACTTTTACCCATCATCTTAGTGTCAGTTCCTGATGAAACTATACATTAAAACAAATACTGTATATTTTGATTTTTTTCAAAAACTGTATAACCCTTCTAAAATATTGAGTTTCTAAGTAAATGCTCTATATAAGCCTATTCTCTATAATTTTGTTTTAAAATTTAAAACACATTCTACATTTGAATTAATGATTCTAAACAATCTTTCACGAAATAGAATTCATTATTTTAATATTTATATTATATTTCTGTATTCAATTTTAATTAGTTGGAATTACCATTATAAAATCTTATTTTCTAGAGAAATAGTAGAAATAAAGGTTCCAAAACCTCTTTAACCTTCATCTTATGTCAGTGCTCATGAAAAAAATATACATTAAAACAACATTTTCTATATTTTCAATTTTTTTCAAAATCAGTAAAACCTCTAAAATATTGAGTTTCTAGAAATGCTCTATATAATCTAAGTTTATATTCTTTACTTTGTTTTAAAATTTTAAACACATTCTACATTTGAATTAATATCCTAAACTCTCTTTCATGAAATATAGAATCATTATAATTTTTTATTATTTATTTAGTAAAATTTCATATACTAGCTAAATTAGTAATTACTGTATAAAATCTTCATTTTCAGAAAAATGGAGTCAACAACGGTTCCAAAACCTCCTTTGACCATCATTCATGTCAGTGCTCGATGAACTATACATTAAAACAAGATTTTCATATTTTCAATTTTTTCAAAACTGTTAACCCTCTAAAATATTAAGTTTTCTTGTAATGCTCTATATTCAAGTTTATACTTTTACTTTGTTTCAAAAATTAAAAAACATTCTACATTTGAATTAACGTATTCTAAACTCTTTTTCAATGAATCATTGTAATTTGGTAACTTTTTAATAGTAAAAATTACATAACTAGCTAAAATTATGGAACTAGTTGTTAAAATCTTTCATTTCTGTGAAAATGGAGAAACAAAGGTTCCAAAACCTTCAATTCATCATCTTATGTGTCATGAAACTATACATTAAAACCAGATTTTCATATTTCAATTTTTTTCAAAACCAAGGGTTAACCCCTTCTAAAATATTGAGTTTTCGGTAAATGCTCTATAACCAAGTTTATATCTTTTATTTTTGTTTTAAAATTTTAAAACACATTCTACATTTGAATTAACGTATTCTAAACCTTTCATGAAATATAGAATCATTATAATTTTTAACATTTGTTTAAAATTTCAATATACTTGCTTAAAAGTTGGAATTTCACTTATAAAATCTTCATTTTCAAAGAAATGGCACAGTTGTTCTAAACCCTTGACCATCATCTTATTCAAATTTGATGAACTATACATTAAAAAACAGATTTTCATATTTTTTCAATTTTTTCAAAATGTGGGTTCCCTTCTAAAATATTAATTTCAAATTATACTGAAAGTTTATAATTTTACTTTTGTTTAAAATTTAAAACACACCTACTGAATTAACGTATTCTAAACTCTCTTTCATGAAATATAGGAATCATTATAATTTTTAATATTTAAATAGTAAAATTTCATACATAAATTAGTGGAATTCACCACTATAAAATCTCTCATTTCTTTGAGAAATGGAGGCAACAAAGGTTCCAAACCCTTTGACTCATCATCTTATGTCAGTGCTCGATGAAACTATACATTAAAAAAACATTTTAATATTTTTCTTTTGAATTTTTCAAAACTGTGGGTTAACCCTTCTAAAATATTGTTTTCTAAATGCTCTATATACTGAAGTACACTTTACTTTGTTTTAAAATTTAAAACATCTTCTACATTTGAATTTAACGTATTCTAAACTCTTTTCATGAAATATAGGAATCATTATAATTTTCTTTTAACATTTAGTTTTATTAAAATCACACAAATTAGTGGAATTACCTATTATAAAATCTTCATTTTCTAGAGAAATGGAGGCAACAGGTTCTAAACCCTCTTTGACCATCTTATGTCAAGTGCTCAATGAAACTATACATTAAAACCAGATTTTCATATTTTGATTTTTTTCAAAACTGTGGGTTAACCTCTAAAAATATTGAGTTTTCTAAATGCTATATACTTTACCTACTTTTGTTTTAAAATTTAAAACACATTCTACATTTGAATTAATGTATTCTAAACTCTCTTCATGAAATATAGGAATCATTATAATTTTTTAACATTTTGTTTAGTAAAATTTCATATACTACCTAAATTAGTGGAATTACCATTATAAAATCTTCATTTTCTAGAGAAATGGGGCAACAAAGGTTCCAAACCTCTTTGACCATCATCTTATGTCAGTGCTCGATGAAACTATACATTAAAACAAGATTTCATATATTTATTTTTTCAAAATCCGGTTAACCCTTCTAAAATATTGAGTTTTCGTAAATGCTCTATATACTGAATTTATATTTTACTTTTGTTTTAAAATTTTAAAACACATTCTACATTTGAATTAACGTATTCTAAACTCTTTCATGAAATATAGGAATCATTATAATTTTTTAACATTTAGTTTAGTAAAATTTCATATACTGCTAAATTAGTGGAATTACCATTATAAAATCTTCATTTTCTAGGGAAATGGAGGCAACAAAGGTTCCAAACCTCTTTGACCATCATCTTATGTCAGTGCTCGATGAAACTATACATTAAACCAGATTTTCATATTTTTAATTTTTTCAAAACTGTGGGTTAACCCTTCTAAAATATTGAGTTTTCGTAAATGCTCTATATACTGAAGTTTATACTTTTACTTTTGTTTTAAAATTTAAAACACATTCTACATTTGAATTAACGTATTCTAAACTCTTTTCATGAAATATAGGAATCATTATAATTTTTAATATTTAGTTTAGTAAAATTTCATATACTAGCCTAAATTAGTGGAATTACCATTATAAAATCTTCATTTTCTAGAGAAATGGAGGCAACAAAGGTTCCAAACCTCTTTGACCATCATCTTATGTCAGTGCTCGATGAAACTATACATTAAAACCAGATTTTCATATTTTGAATTTTTTCAAAACTGTGGTTAACCCTCTAAAATATTGAGTTTTCGGTAAATGCTCTATATAATGAAGTTTATACTTTTACTTTTGTTTTAAAATTTAAAACACATTCTACATTTGAATTAACGATTCTAAACTCTTTCATGAAATATAGGAATCATTATAATTTTTTAATATTTTAGTAAAATTTCATATACCTAAATTAGTGGAATTACCATTATAAAATCTTCATTTTCTAGAGAAATGAGGCAACAAAGGTTCCAAACCTCTTTGACCATCATCTTATGTCAGTGCTCGATGAAACTATACATTAAAACCAGATTTTCATATTTTTGAATTTTTTCAAAACTGTGGGTTAACCCTTCTAAAATATTGAGTTTTCGTAATGCTCTATATACTGAAGTTTATACTTTTACTTTTGTTTTAAAATTTAAAACACATTCTACATTTGAATTAACGTATTCTAAACTCTCTTCATGAAATATAGGAATCATTATAATTTTTAACATTTAGTTTAGTAAAATTTCATATACGCTAAATTAGTGGAATTACCATTATAAAATCTTCATTTTCTAGAGAAATTGAGGCAACAAAGGTTCCAAACCTCTTTGACCATCATCTTATGTCAGTGCTCGATGAAACTATACATTAAAACCAGATTTTCATATTTTGAATTTTTTCAAAACTGTGTTAACCCTTCTAAAATATTGAGTTTTCTAAATGCTCTATATAATGAAGTTTATACTCTTTTACTTTTGTTTTAAAATTTAAAACACATTCTACATTTGAATTAACGTATTGTAAACTCTCTTTCATGAAAAATAGGAATCATTATAATTTTTAACATTTAGTTTAGTAAAATTTCATATACTGCCTAAATTAGTGGAATTACCATTATAAAATCTTCATTTTCTAGAGAAATTGAGGCAACAAAGGTTCCAAACCTCTTTGACCATCATCTTATGTCAGTGCTCGATGAAACTATACATTAAAACCAGATTTTCATATTTTGAATTTTTTTCAAAATCTGGGTTAACCCTTCTAAAATATTGAGTTTTCGTAAATGCTCTATATACTGAAGTTTATACTTTTACTTTTGTTTTAAAATTTAAAAACACATTCTACATTTGAATTAACGATTCTAAACTCTCTTTCAATATAGGAATCATTATAATTTTTAACATTTAGTTTAGTAAAATTTCATATACTAAATTAGTGGAATTACCATTATAAAATCTTCATTTTCTAGAGAAATGGAGGCAACAAAAGTTCCAAACCTCTTTGACAATCATCTTATGTCGGTGCTCGATGAAATATACAAAAACCATTTTCATATTTTGAATTTTTTTCAAAACCGGGGTTAACCCTTCTAAAATATTGAGTTTTCGTAAATGCTCTATATACTGAAGTTTATACTCTTTACTTTTGTTTTAAAATTTAAAAACACATTCTACATTTGAATTAACGTATTCTAAACTCTCTTTCATGAAATATAGGAATCATTATATTTTTTAACATTTAGTTTAGTAAAATTTCATATACTGCCTAAATTAGTGGAATTACCATTATAAAATCTTCATTTTCTAGAGAAATAGAGGCAACAAAGGTTCCAAACCTCTTTGACCATCATCTTATGTCAGTGCTCGATGAAACTATACATTAAAACCAGATTTTCATATTTTTCAATTTTTTCAAAACTGGGTTAACCCTTCTAAAATATTGAGTTTTCGTAAATGCTCTATATAAGTTTATACTTTACTTTTGTTTTAAAATTTAAAAACACATTCTACATTTGAATTAACGTATTCTAAACTCTCTTTCATGAAAAATAGGAATAATACTTTTTAACATTTAGTTTAGTAAAATTTCATATACTGCCTAAATTAGTGGAATTACCATTATAAAATCTTCATTTTCTAGAGAAATGGAGGCAACAAAGGTTCCAAACCTCTTGACCATCATCTTATGTCAGTGCTCATGAAACTATACATTAAAACCAGATTTTCATATTTTGAATTTTTTTCAAACTGTGGGTTAACCCTTCTAAAATATTGAGTTTTCGGTAAATGCTCTATATACTGAAGTTTATACTCTTTACTTTTGTTTTAAAATTTCAAAACACATTCTACATTTGAATTAACGTATTCTAAACTCTCTTTCATGAAAAATAGGAATCATTATAACTTTTTAACATTTAGTTTAGTAAAATTTCATATACTGCCTAAATTAGTGGAATTACCATTATAAAATCTTCATTTTCTAGAGAAATGGAGGCAACAAAGGTTCCAAACCTCTTTGACCATCATCTTATGTCATTGCTCGATGAAACTATACATTAAAACCAGATTTTCATATTTTGAATTTTTTTTCAAAACTGTGGGTTAACCCTTCTAAAATATTGAGTTTTCGTAAATGCTCTATATACTGAAGTTTATACTCTTTACTTTTGTTTTAAAATTTAAAACACATTCTACATTTGAATTAACGTATTCTAAACTCTCTTTCATGAAATATAGGAATCATTATAATTTTTAACATTTAGTTTAGTAAAATTTCATACTGCCTAAATTAGTGGAATTACCATTATAAATCTTCATTTTCTAGAGAAATTGAGGCAACAAAGGTTCCAAACCTCTTTGACCATCATCTTATGTCAGTGCTCGATGAAACTATACATTAAAACCAGATTTTCATATTTTTGAATTTTTCAAAACTGTGGGTTAACCCTTCTAAAATATTGAGTTTTCGTAAATGCTCTATATACTGAAGTTTATACTTTTACTTTTGTTTTAAAATTTAAAACACATTCTACATTTGAATTAACGTATTCTAAACTCTCTTTCATGAAATATAGGAATCATTATAATTTTTAACATTTAGTTTAGTAAAATTTCATATACCTAAATTAGTGGAATTACCATTATAAAATCTTCATTTTCTAGAGAAATGGAGGCAACAAAGGTTCCAAACCTCTTTGACCATCATCTTATGTCAGTGCTCGATGAAACTATACATTAAAACCAGATTTTCATATTTTTTTTTTCAAAACCGTGGGTTAACCCTTCTAAAATATTGAGTTTTCGTAAATGCTCTATATACTGAAGTTTATACTTTTACTTTTGTTTTAAAATTTAAAAACACATTCTACATTTGAATTAACGTATTCTAAACTCTTTCATGAAATATAGGAATCATTATAATTTTTAACATTTAGTTTAGTAAAATTTCATATACTACCTAAATTAGTGGAATTACCATTATAAAATCTTCATTTTCTAGAGAAATGGAGGCAACAAAGGTTCCAAACCTCTTTGACCATCATCTTATGTCAGTGCTCGATGAAACTATACATTAAAACCAGATTTTCATATTTTGATTTTTTTCAAAACTGTGGGTTAACCCTTCTAAAATATTGAGTTTTCGTAAATGCTCTATATACTGAAGTTTATACTTTTACTTTTGTTTTAAAATTTAAAACACATTCTACATTTGAATTAACGTATTCTAAACTCTCTTTCATGAAATATAGGAATCATTATAATTTTTAACATTTAGTTTAGTAAAATTTCATATAACCTAAATTAGTGGAATTACCATTATAAAATCTTCATTTTCTAGAGAAATAGAACAAAGGTTCCAAACCTCTTTGACCATCATCTTATGTCAGTGCTCATGAAACTATACATTAAAACCAGATTTTCATATTTTTGAATTTTTTCAAAACTGGGTTAACCCTTCTAAAATATTGAGTTTTCGTAAATGCTCTATATACTGAAGTTTATACTCTTTACTTTTGTTTTAAAATTTAAAACACATTCTACATTTGAATTAACGTATTCTAAACTCTCTTTCATGAAATATAGGAATCATTATAATTTTTAACATTTAGTTTAGTAAAATTTCATATACTGCCTAAATTAGTGGAATTACCATTATAAAATCTTCATTTTCTAGAGAAATGGAGGCAACAAAGGTTCCAAACCTCTTTGACCATCATCTTATGTCAGTGCTCGATGAAACTATACATTAAAACCAGATTTTCATATTTTGAATTTTTTCAAAACTGTGGGTTAACCCTTCTAAAATATTGAGTTTTCGTAAATGCTCTATATACTGAAGTTTATACTTTTACTTTTGTTTTAAAATTTAAAAACACATTCTACATTTGAATTAACGTATTCTAAACTCTCTTTCATGAAATATAGGAATCATTATAATTTTTAACATTTAGTTTAGTAAAATTTCATATACTAGCTAAATTAGTGGAATTACCGTTATAAAATCTTCATTTTCTAGAGAAATGGAGGCAACAAAGGTTCCAAACCTCTTTGACCATCATCTTATGTCAGTGCTCGATGAAACTATACATTAAAACCAGATTTTCATATTTTTGAATTTTTTCAAAACTGGGTTAACCCTTCTAAAATATTGAGTTTTGTAAATGCTCTATATATGAAGTTTATACTTTTACTTTTGTTTTAAAATTTAAAACACATTCTACATTTGAATTAACGTATTCTAAACTCTCTTTCATGAAATATAGGAATCATTATAATTTTTAACATTTAGTTTAGTAAAATTTCATATCTGCCTAAATTAGTGGAATTACCATTATAAAATCTTCATTTTCTAGAGAAATGGAGGCAACAAAGGTTCCAAACCTCTTTGACCATCATCTTATGTCAGTGCTCGATGAAACTATACATTAAAACCAGATTTTCATATTTTGAATTTTTTTCAAAATCTGGGTTAACCCTTCTAAAATATTGAGTTTTCGTAAATGCTCTATATACTGAAGTTTATACTCTTTACTTTTGTTTTAAAATTTAAAACACATTCTACATTTGAATTAACGTATTCTAAACTCTCTTTCATGAAATATAGGAATCATTATAATTTTTAACATTTAGTTTAGTAAAATTTCATATACTACCTAAATTAGTGGAATTACCATTATAAAATCTTCATTTTCTAGAGAAATGGAGGCAACAAAGGTTCCAAACCTCTTTGACCATCATCTTATGTCAGTGCTCGATGAAACTATACATTAAAACCAGATTTTCATATTTTTGAATTTTTTCAAAACTGTGGGTTAACCCTTCTAAAATATTGAGTTTTCGTAAATGCTCTATATACTGAAGTTTATACTTTTACTTTTGTTTTAAAATTTAAAACACATTCTACATTTGAATTAACGTATTCTAAACTCTCTTTCATGAAATATAGGAATCATTATAATTTTTAACATTTAGTTTAGTAAAATTTCATATACTGCTAAATTAGTGGAATTACCATTATAAAATCTTCATTTTCTAGAGAAATGGAGGCAACAAAGGTTCCAAACCTCTTTGACCATCATCTTATGTCAGTGCTCGATGAAACTATACATTAAAACCAGATTTTCATATTTTGAATTTTTTCAAAACTGTTTAACCCTTCTAAAATATTGAGTTTTAAATGCTCTATATACTGAAGTTTATACTTTTACTTTTGTTTTAAAATTTAAAACACATTCTACATTTGAATTAACGTATTCTAAACTCTCTTCATGAAATATAGGAATCATTATAATTTTTAACATTTAGTTTAGTAAAATTTCATATACCTAAATTAGTGGAATTACCATTATAAAATCTTCATTTTCTAGAGAAATGGAGGCAACAAAGGTTCCAAACCTCTTTGACCATCATCTTATGTCAGTGCTCGATGAAACTATACATTAAAACCAGATTTTCATATTTTTGAATTTTTTTCAAAATGTGGGTTAACCCTTCTAAAATATTGAGTTTTCAAATGCTCTATATACTGAAGTTTATACTTTTACTTTTGTTTTAAAATTTAAAACACATTCTACATTTGAATTAACGTATTCTAAACTCTCTTTCATGAAATATAGGAATCATTATAATTTTTAACATTTAGTTTAGTAAAATTTCATATACTAAATTAGTGGAATTACCATTATAAAATCTTCATTTTCTAGAGAAATGAGGCAACAAAGGTTCCAAACCTCTTTGACCATCATCTTATGTCAGTGCTCGATGAAACTATACATTAAAACCAGATTTTCATATTTTGAATTTTTTCAAAACTGGGTTAACCCTTCTAAAATATTGAGTTTTCGTAAATGCTCTATATACTGAAGTTTATACTTTTACTTTTGTTTTAAAATTTAAAACACATTCTACATTTGAATTAACGTATTCTAAACTCTCTTTCATGAAATATAGGAATCATTATAATTTTTAACATTTAGTTTAGTAAAATTTCATATATTGCCTAAATTAGTGGAATTACCATTATAAAATCTTCATTTTCTAGAGAAATGGAGGCAACAAAGGTTCCAAACCTCTTTGACCATCATCTTATGTCAGTGCTCGATGAAACTATACATTAAAACCAGATTTTCATATTTTGAATTTTTTTCAAAACTGGGTTAACCCTTCTAAAATATTGAGTTTTCGTAAATGCTCTATATACTGAAGTTTATACTTTTACTTTTGTTTTAAAATTTAAAACACATTCTACATTTGAATTAACGTATTCTAAACTCTCTTTCATGAAATATAGGAATCATTATAATTTTTAACATTTAGTTTAGTAAAATTTCATATACTGCCTAAATTAGTGGAATTACCATTATAAAATCTTCATTTTCTAGAGAAATAGAGGCAACAAAGGTTCCAAACCTCTTTGACCATCATCTTATGTCAGTGCTCGATGAAACTATACATTAAAACACGATTTTCATTTTTTAATTTTTTCAAAACCGTGGGTTAACCCTTCTAAAATATTGAGTTTTCAAATGCTCTATATACTGAAGTTTATACTTTTACTTTTGTTTTAAAATTTAAAACACATTCTACATTTGAATTAACGATTCTAAACTCTCTTTCATGAAATATAGGAATCATTATAATTTTTAACATTTAGTTTAGTAAAATTTCATACTACTAAATTAGTGGAATTACCATTATAAAATCTTCATTTTCTAGAGAAATAGAGGCAACAAAGGTTCCAAACCTCTTTGACCATCATCTTATGTCAGTGCTCGATGAAACTATACATTAAAACCAGATTTTCATATTTTTGAATTTTTTCTGTGGGTTAACCCTTCTAAAATATTGAGTTTTCTAAATGCTCTATATACTGAAGTTTATACTTTTACTTTTGTTTTAAAATTTAAAACACATTCTACATTTGAATTAACGTATTCTAAACTCTCTTCATGAAATATAGGAATCATTATAATTTTTAACATTTAGTTTAGTAAAATTTCATATACTAGCTAAATTAGTGGAATTACCGTTATAAAATCTTCATTTTCTAGAGAAATGGAGGCAACAAAGGTTCCAAACCTCTTTGACCATCATCTTATGTCAGTGCTCGATGAAACTATACATTAAAACCAGATTTTCATATTTTGAATTTTTTTCAAAACTGTGGGTTAACCCCTCTAAAATATTGAGTTTTCGTAAATGCTCTATATACTGAAGTTTATACTTTTACTTTTGTTTTAAAATTTAAAACACATTCTACATTTGAATTAACGTATTCTAAACTCTCTTCATGAAATATAGGAATCATTATAATTTTTAACATTTAGTTTAGTAAAATTTCATATACTGCCTAAATTAGTGGAATTACCATTATAAAATCTTCATTTTCTAGAGAAATGGAGGCAACAAAGGTTCCAAACCTCTTTGACCATCATCTTATGTCAGTGCTCGATGAAACTATACATTAAAACCAGATTTTCATATTTTGAATTTTTTCAAAACCGTGGGTTAACCCTTCTAAAATATTGAGTTTTCTAAATGCTCTATATACTGAAGTTTATACTCTTTACTTTTGTTTTAAAATTTAAAAACACATTCTACATTTGAATTAACGTATTCTAAACTCTCTTTCATGAAATATAGGAATCATTATAATTTTTTAACATTTAGTTTAGTAAAATTTCATATACTGCCTAAATTAGTGGAATTACCATTATAAAATCTTGATTTTCTAGAAATGGAGGCAACAAAGGTTCCAAACCTCTTTGACCATCATCTTATGTCAGTGCTCATGAAACTATACATTAAAACCAGATTTTCATATTTTGATTTTTTCAAAACTGGGTTAACCCTTCTAAAATATTGAGTTGTAAATGCTCTATATACTGAAGTTTATACTCTTTACTTTTGTTTTAAAATTTAAAACACATTCTACATTTGAATTAACGTATTCTAAACTCTCTTTCATGAAATATAGGAATCATTATAATTTTTAACATTTAGTTTAGTAAAATTTCATATACTAAATTAGTGGAATTACCATTATAAAATCTTCATTTTCTAGAGAAATAGAGGCAACAAAGGTTCCAAACCTCTTGGACCATCATCTTATGTCAGTGCTTGATGAAACTATACATTAAAACCCAATTTTCATATTTTGAATTTTTTTCAAAACTGTGGGTTAACCCCTCTAAAATATTGAGTTTTCGAAATGCTCTATATACTGAAGTTTATACTCTTTACTTTTGTTTTAAAATTTAAAACACATTCTACATTTGAATTAACGTATTCTAAACTCTCTTTCATGAAATATAGGAATCATTAAAATTTTTAACATTTAGTTTAGTAAAATTTCATATCCTACCTAAATTAGTGGAATTACCGTTATAAAATCTTCATTTTCTTGAGAAATTGAGGCAACAAAGGTTCCAAACCTCTTTGACCATCATCTTATGTCAGTGCTCGATGAAACTATACATTAAAACCAGATTTTCATATTTTCAATTTTTTCAAAACTGGGTTAACCCCTTCTAAAATATTGAGTTTTCGTAAATGCTCTATATACTGAAGTTTATACTTTTACTTTTGTTTTAAAATTTAAAAAACATTCTACATTTGAATTAACGATTCTAAACTCTCTTTCATGAAATATAGGAATCATTATAATTTTTAACATTTAGTTTAGTAAAATTTCATACTAAATTAGTGGAATTACCATTATAAAATCTTCATTTTCTAGAGAAATGGAGGCAACAAAGGTTCCAAACCTCTTTGACCATCATCTTATGTCAGTGCTCGATGAAACTATACATTAAAACCAGATTTTCATATTTTTGAATTTTTTCAAAACTGGGTTAACCCTTCTAAAATATTGAGTTTTCGTAAATGCTCTATATACTGAAGTTTATACTTTTACTTTTGTTTTAAAATTTAAAACACATTCTACATTTGAATTAACGTATTCTAAACTCTCTTCATGAAATATAGGAATCATTATAATTTTTAACATTTAGTTTAGTAAAATTTCATATACTAGCCTAAATTAGTGGAATTACCATTATAAAATCTTCATTTTCTAGAGAAATGGAGGCAACAAAGGTTCCAAACCTCTTTGACCATCATCTTATGTCAGTGCTCGATGAAACTATACATTAAAACCAGATTTTCATATTTTCAATTTTTTTCAAAATGCTGGTTAACCCCTTCTAAAATATTGAGTTTTCAAATGCTCTATATACAAGTTTATACTCTTACTTTTGTTTTAAAATTTAAAACACATTCTACATTTGAATTAACGATTCTAAACTCTTTCATGAAATATAGGAATCATTATAATTTTAACATTTAGTTTAGTAAAATTTCATATACTTCTAAATTAGTGGAATTACTTATAAAATCTTCATTTTCTAGAAATGGAGGCAACAAAGGTTCCAAACCTCTTTGACCATCATCTTATGTCAGTGCTCATGAAACTATACATTAAAACAAGATTTTCATATTTTTCAATTTTTTTCAAAAACTGTGGGTTAACCCCTCTAAAATATATCGAAGTTTTCGTAAATGCTCTATATAATGAAGTTTATACTTTTTACTTTTGTTTTAAAATTTTAAAACACATTCTACATTTGAATTAACGATTCTAAACTCTCTTTCATGAAATATAGGAATCATTATAATTTTTAACATTTAGTTTAGTAAAATTTCATATACGCCTAAATTAGTGGAATTACCATTATAAAATCTTCATTTTCTAGAGAAATGGAGGCAACAAAGGTTCTAAACCTCTTGACCATCATCTTATGTCAGTGCTCGATGAAACTATACATTTAAAACCAGATTTTCATATTTTGAATTTTTCAAAACTGGGTTAACTCTTCTAAAATATTTTCATTGTTTTCGTAAATGCTATATATCAAGTTGAAACTCTA
>JAEACV010000335.1:0-28250 GCA_016432835.1 Brassica nigra
AGTGAGGATGCAATTATGCAATAAAACAATATTTCATTAATTTTAGTTCTCCAAAATTTGTATATTAACCCTATGAAAATATTGAGTTTTTCATAAATGCTCTATATATTGATAATCTTATACTCTTTGGTAAGTTTGTTTAAAATTACTAACCATTCTACACATTTGTATTAATGTATTCTAAACTATCTTTCAAGGTTGCATCATTCTAATTTTAAACAATTAATTTAGTTAAATTCATATACTGCTTAAATAAGTAGATCAACCACTATAAAATCACAACTATTCAGAGAGAAACGAGACAAAAACAAACGCTCCAAACCCCTTGACCACTGTACAGCAAAGTGGAGGATGCAATTATGCATAAAACAATATTGTCATGACTTTTGAATTTCTCTAAAATTTTAGGTTAACCCCTACAGAAAATATTGAGTTGCTAAATGCTCTATATACATAATCTTATACTCTTTTGTTGTTTAAAAATTTAACCACATTCAATTCATTTGTACATGGTATTCTAAACTATCTTTCAAGGTATGTACATCATTCTATTTTTAACAATTAATTTAGTTTGAAATTTATATACTCTTAAATAAGTGACTAACCAACTATAAAATCACTATTATCTAGAGAAACGGAGACAAATACAAACGTCTTAACCTCTTTTCCCATCATAAAATGTAAGTGGAGGATGCAATTATGCAATAAACAATATTGTCATAATTTTTTGAATTTCTCTCAAAATTTAGAGAACCCCTAGAAAATATTGAGCTTTTCTAAATGCTCTATATACATAATCTTATACTCTTTTAGTGTTGTTAAAATTATTTAACCACATTCTACATTTGTATTAATGTATTCTAAACTATCTTTCAAGGTTGTACATCATTCTAATTTTTAACAATTAATTTAGTTGAAATTATATAAGCTTAAATAAGTAGACTAACAACTATAAAATCACTATTATCTAGAGAAACGGAGACAACAAACGTTCTAACCTCTTTGCCCATCATAATATGTAAGTGAGGATGCAATTATGCAAAACAATATTGTCATAATTTTGAATTTCTCTCAAAATGTAGAAACCCCACGAAAATATTGAGTTTTCTAAATGCTCTATATACATAATCTTATACTTTTAGTGTTGTTTAAAATTATTTAACCACATTCTACATTTGTATTAATGTATTCTAAACTATCTTTCAAGGTACATGTACATCATTCTAATTTTTAACAATTAATTTAGTTGAAATTCATATACGCTTAAATAAGTAGACTAACCACTATAAAATCACTATTATCTAGAGAAACGGAGACAACAAACGTTCCTAACCTCTTTGCCCATCATAATATTAGGAGGATGCAATTATAACAAAACAATATTGTCATAATTTTGAATTTCTCTCAAAATTTGTAGGTTAACCCCTACAAAATATTGAGTTTTCGCTAAATGCCTATATACATAATCTTATACTCTTTAGTGTTGTTAAAATTATTTAACCACATTCTACATTTGTATTAATGTATTCTAAACTATCTTTCAAGTACATGTACATCATTCTAATTTTAAACAATTAATTTAGTTTAAATTCATATACGCTTAAATAAGTAGACTAACCACTATAAAATCACTATTATCTAGAGAGGAGACAACAAACGTTCCTAACCTCTTTGACCCATCATAATATGTAAGTGGAGGATGCAATTATGCAATAAAACAATATTGTCATAATTTTGAATTTCTCTCAAAATTTGTAGTAACCCCTACGAAAATATTGAGTTTTCAAATGCTCTATATACATAATCTTATACTCTTTAGTGTTGTTTAAAATTATTTAATCACATTCTACATTTGTATTAATTTATTCTAAACTATTTTCAAGGTACATGTACATCATTCTAATTTTTAACAATTAATTTAGTTTAAATTCATATACTGCTTAAATAAGTAGACTAACCACTATAAAATCACTATTATCTAGAGAAACGGAGACAACAAACGTTCCTAACCTCTTTGCCCATCATAATATGTAAGTGGAGGATGCAATTATGCAATAAAACAATATTGTCATAATTTTTGAATTTCTCTCAAAATTTGTAGGTTAACCCCTAAAAATATTGAGTTTTCGTTAAATGCTCTATATACATAATCTTATACTCTTTAGTGTTGTTTAAAATTATTTAACCACATTCTACATTTGTATTAATGTATTCTAAACTATCTTTCAAGGTACATGTACATCATTCTAATTTTTAACAATTAATTTAGTTGAAATTCATATAATTAAATAAGTAGACTAACCACTATAAAATCACTATTATCTAGAGAAACGGAGACAACAAACGTTCCTAACCTCTTTGACCATCATAATATGTAAGTGGAGGATGCAATTATGCAATAAAACAATATTGTCATAATTTTGAATTTCTCTCAAAATTTGTAGGTTAACCCTACCAAAATATTGAGTTTTTCAAGTAAATGCTCTATATACATAATCTTATACTCTTTTAGTGTTGTTTAAAATTATTTAACCACATTCTACATTTGTATTAATGTATTCTAAACTATCTTCAAGGTACATGTACATCATTCTAATTTTAACAATTAATTTAGTTGAAATTCATATAATGCTTAAATAAGTAGACTAACCACTATAAAATCACTATTATCTAGAGAAACGGAGACAAACGCCCTAACCTCTTTGCCCATCATAATATGTAAGTGGAGGATGCAATTATGCAATAAAACAATATTGTCATAATTTTGAATTTCTCTCAAAATTTGTAGTTAACCCCTACGAAAATATTGAGTTTTTCGTTAAATGCTCTATATACATAATCTTATACTCTTTTAGTGTTGTTTAAAATTATTTAACCACATTCTACATTTGTATTAATGTATTCTAAACTATCTTTCAAGGTACATGTACATCATTCTAATTTTAACAATTAATTTAGTTGAAATTCATATATCTTTAAATAAGTAGACTAACCACTATAAAATCACTATTATCTAGAGAAACGGAGACAACAAACGTTCCTAACCTCTTTGCCCATCATAATATGTAAGTGGAGGATGCAATTATCCAATAAAAAAATATTGTCATAATTTGAATTTCTCTCAAAATTTGTAGGTTAACCCCTAAAAATATTGAGTTTTTTGTTAAATGCTCTATATACATAATCTTATACTTTTAGTTGTTTAAAATTATTTAACCACATTCTACATTTGTATTAATGTATTCTAAACTATCTTCAAGGTACATGTACATCATTCTAATTTTTAACAATTAATTTAGTTGAAATTCATATAAATAAGTAGACTAACCACTATAAAATCACTATTATCTAGAGAAACGGAGACAACAAAAGTTCCAAACCTCATTGACCATCATAATATGTAAGTGGAGGATGCAATTATGCAATAAAACAATATTGTCATAATTTTGAATTTCTCTCAAAATTTGTAGGTTAACCCTACTAAAATATTGAGTTTTTTCTTAATGCTATATACATAATCTTATACTCTTTAGTGTTGTTTAAAATTATTTAACCACATTCTACATTTGTATTAATGTATTCTAAACTATCTTTCAAGGTACATGTACATCATTCTAATTTTTAACAATTAATTTAGTTGAAATTCATATAATCTTAAATAAGTAGACTAACCACTATAAAATCACTATTATCTAGAGAAACGGAGACAACAAACGTTCCTAACCTCTTTCCCATCATAATATGTAAGTGGAGGATGCAATTATGCAATAAAACAATATTGTCATAATTTTTGAATTTTTCTCAAAATTTGTAGGTTAACCCCTACAAAATATTGAGTTTTCAGTTAAATGCTCTATATACATAATCTTATACTCTTTAGTGTTGTTTAAAATTATTGAACCACATTCTAAATTTGTATTAATGTATTCTAAACTATCTTTCAAGGTACATGTACATCATTCTAATTTTTAACAATTAATTTAGTTGAAATTCATATCGCTTAAATAAGTAGACTAACCACTATAAAATCACTATTATCTAGAGAAACGGAGACAACAAACGTTCCTAACCTCTTTGCCCATCATAATATGTAAGTGGAGGATGCAATTATGCAATAAAACAATATTGTCATAATTTTGAATTTCTCTCAAAATTTGTAGGTTAACCCTACGAAAATATTGAGTTTTCTAAATGCTCTATATACATAATCTTATACTTTTAGTGTTGTTTAAAATTATTTAACCACATTCTACATTTGTATTAATGTATTCTAAACTATCTTTCAAATTACATGTACATCATTCTAATTTTTAACAATTAATTTAGTTGAAATTCATATACGCTTAAATAAGTAGACTAACCACTATAAAATCACTATTATCTAGAGAAACGGAGACAACAAACGTTCCTAACCTCTTTGCCCATCATAATATGTAAGTGGAGGATGCAATTATGCAATAAAACAATATTGTCATAATTTTGAATTTCTCTCAAAATTTGTAGGTTAACCCTACGAAAATATTGAGTTTTTCGTTAAATGCTCTATATACATAATCTTTTTCTCTTTAGTGTTGTTTAAAATTATTTAACCACATTCTACATTTGTATTAATGTATTCTAAACTATCTTTCAAATTACATGTACATCATTCTAATTTTTAACAATTAATTTAGTTGAAATTCATATATTTAAATAAGTAGACTAACCACTATAAAATCACTATTATCTAGAGAAACGGAGACAACAAACGTTCCTAACCTCTTTGCCCATCATAATATGTAAGTGGAGGATGCAATTATGCAATAAAACAATATTGTCATAATTTTTGAATTTCTCTCAAAATTTGTTAACCCCTACGAAAATATTGAGTTTTTCGTTAAACGCTCTATATACATAATCTTATACTCTTTAGTGTTGTTTAAAATTATTTAACCACATTCTACATTTGTATTAATGTATTCTAAACTATCTTTCAAATTACATGTACATCATTCTAATTTTTAACAATTAATTTAGTTGAAATTCATATACTGCTTAAATAAGTAGACTAACCACTATAAAATCACTATTATCTAGAGAAACGGAGACAACAAACGTTCCTAACCTCTTTGCCCATCATAATATGTAAGTGGAGGATGCAATTATGCAATAAAACAATACTGTCATAATTTTTGAATTTCTCTCAAAATTTGTAGGGTAACCTCTACGAAAATATTGAGTTTTTCGTTAAATGCTCTATATACATAATCTTATACTCTTTAGTGTTGTTTAAAATTATTTAACCACATTCTACATTTGTATTAATGTATTCTAAACTATCTTTCAAGGTACATGTACATCATTCTAATTTTTAACAATTAATTTAGTTGAAATTCATATACTGCTTAAATAAGTAGACTAACCACTATAAAATCACTATTATCTAGAGAAACGGAGACAACAAACGTTCCAAACCTCATTGACCATCATAATATGTAAGTGGAGGATGCAATTATGCAATAAAACAATATTGTCATAATTTTTGAATTTCTCTCAAAATTTGTAGGTTAACCCCTACGAAAATATTGAGTTTTTCGTTAAACGCTCTATATACATAATCTTATACTCTTTAGTGTTGTTTAAAATTATTTAACCACATTCTACATTTGTATTAATGTATTCTAAACTATCTTTCAAGGTACATGTACATCATTCTAATTTTAACAATTAATTTAGTTGAAATTCATATAATTGCTTAAATAAGTAGACTAACCACTTTAAAATCACTATTATCTAGAGAAACGGAGACAACAAACGTTCCCACCCTCTTTCCCATCATAATATGTAAGTGGAGGATGCAATTATGCAATAAAACAATATTGTCATAATTTTTGAATTTCTCTCAAAATTTGTAGGTTAACCCCTACGAAAATATTGAGTTTTCGTTAAATGCTCTATATACATAATCTTATACTCTTTAGTGTTGTTTAAAATTATTTAACCACATTCTACATTTGTATTAATGTATTCTAAACTATCTTTCAAGGTACATGTACATCATTCTAATTTTTAACAATTAATTTAGTTGAAATTCATATACGCTTAAATAAGTAGACTAACCACTATAAAATCACTATTATCTAGAGAAACGGAGACAACAAACGTTCCTAACCTCTTTGCCCATCATAATATGTAAGTGGAGGATGCAATTATGCAATAAAACAATATTGTCATAATTTTGAATTTCTCTCAAAATTTGTAGGTTAACCCCTACTTAAAATATTGAGTTTTCGTTAAATGCTCTATATACATAATCTTATACTTTTAGTGTTGTTTAAAATTATTTAACCACATTCTACATTTGTATTAATGTATTCTAAACTATCTTTCAAGGTACATGTACATCATTCTAATTTTAACAATTAATTTAGTTGAAATTCATATAACGCTTAAATAAGTAGACTAACCACTATAAAATCACTATTATCTAGAGAAACGGAGACAACAAACGTTCCTAACCTCTTTGCCCATCATAATATGTAAGTGGAGGATGCAATTATGCAATAAAACAATATTGTCATAATTTTTGAATTTCTCTCAAAATTTGTAGGTTAACCCCATAAAATAGTTAAATGCTCTATATACATAATCTTATACTCTTTAGTGTTGTTTAAAATTATTTAACCACATTCTACATTTGTATTAATGTATTCTAAACTATCTTTCAAGGTACATGTACATCATTCTAATTTTTAACAATTAATTTAGTTGAAATTCATATACTGCTTAAATAAGTAGACTAACCACTATAAAATCACTATTATCTAGAGAAACGGAGACAACAAACGTTCCTAACCTCTTTGCCCATCATAATATGTAAGTGGAGGATGCAATTATGCAATAAAACAATATTGTCATAATTTTGAATTTCTCTCAAAATTTGTAGGTTAACCCTACTGAAAATATTGAGTTTTTCGTTAAATGCTCTATATACATAATCTTATACTCTTTAGTGTTGTTTAAAATTATTTAACCACATTCTACATTTGTATTAATGTATTCTAAACTATCTTTCAAGGTACATGTACATCATTCTAATTTTAACAATTAATTTAGTTGAAATTCATATACGCTTAAATAAGTAGACTAACCACTATAAAATCACTATTATCTAGAGAAACGGAGACAACAAACGTTCCTAACCTCTTTGCCCATCATAATATGTAAGTGGAGGATGCAATTATGCAATAAAACAATATTGTCATATTTTTGAATTTCTCTCAAAATTTGTAGGTTAACCCCTACGAAAATATTGAGTTTTCGCAAATGCTCTATATACATAATCTTATACTCTTTAGTGTTGTTTAAAATTATTTAACCACATTCTACATTTGTATTAATGTATTCTAAACTATCTTTCAAGGTACATGTACATCATTCTAATTTTAACAATTAATTTAGTTGAAATTCATATCGCTTAAATAAGTAGACTAACCACTATAAAATCACTATTATCTAGAGAAACGGAGACAACAAACGTTCCTAACCTCTTTGCCCATCATAATATGTAAGTGGAGGATGCAATTATGCAATAAAACAATATTGTCATAATTTTTGAATTTCTCTCAAAATTTGTAGGTTAACCCTACGAAAATATTGAGTTTTTCTTAAATGCTCTATATACATAATCTTATACTCTTTAGTGTTGTTTAAAATTATTTAACCACATTCTACATTTGTATTAATGTATTCTAAACTATCAACATGTACATCATTCAATTTTTAACAATTAATTTAGTTAAATTCACTAAATAACCACTATAAAATCACTATTATCTAGAGAAACGGAGACAACAAACGTTCCTAACCTCTTTCCCATCATAATATGTAAGTGGAGGATGCAATTATGCAATAAAACAATATTTTCATAATTTTTGAATTTCTCTCAAAATTTGTAGGTTAACCCTACTAAAATATTGAGTTTTCGTTAAATGCTCTATATACATAATCTTATACTCTTTAGTGTTGTTTAAAATTATTTAACCACATTCTACATTTGTATTAATGTATTCTAAACTATCTTTCAAGGTACATGTACATCATTCTAATTTTAACAATTAATTTAGTTGAAATTCATATACGCTTAAATAAGTAGACTAACCACTATAAAATCACTATTATCTAGAGAAACGGAGACAACAAACGTTCCTAACCTCTTTGCCCATCATAATATGTAAGTGGAGGATGCAATTATGCAATAAAACAATATTGTCATAATTTTTGAATTTCTCTCAAAATTTGTAGGTTAACCCCAAAAAATATTGAGTTTTCGTTAAATGCTCTATATACATAATCTTATACTCTTTAGTGTTGTTTAAAATTATTTAACCACATTCTACATTTGTATTAATGTATTCTAAACTATCTTTCAAGGTACATGTACATCATTCTAATTTTTAACAATTAATTTAGTTGAAATTCATATAACGCTTAAATAAGTAGACTAACCACTATAAAATCACTATTATCTAGAGAAACGGAGACAACAAACGTTCCTAACCTCTTTGCCCATCATAATATGTAAGTGGAGGATGCAATTATGCAATAAAACAATATTGTCATAATTTTGAATTTCTCTCAAAATTTGTAGGTTAACCCTACTAAAATATTGAGTTTTCGTTAAATGCTCTATATACATAATCTTATACTCTTTAGTGTTGTTTAAAATTATTTAACCACATTCTACATTTGTATTAATGTATTCTAAACTATCTTTCAAGGTACATGTACATCATTCTAATTTTTAACAATTAATTTAGTTGAAATTCATATACGCTTAAATAAGTAGACTAACCACTATAAAATCACTATTATCTAGAGAAACGGAGACAACAAACGTTCCTAACCTCTTTGACCATCATAATATGTAAGTGGAGGATGCAATTATGCAATAAAACAATATTGTCATAATTTTTGAATTTCTCTCAAAATTTGTAGGTTAACCCCTACGAAAATATTGAGTTTTTCGTTAAACGCTCTATATACATAATCTTATACTCTTTAGTGTTGTTTAAAATTATTTAACCACATTCTACATTTGTATTAATGTATTCTAAACTATCTTTCAAGGTACATGTACATCATTCTAATTTTTAACAATTAATTTAGTTGAAATTCATATACTGCTTAAATAAGTAGACTAACCACTATAAAATCACTATTATCTAGAGAAACGGAGACAACAAACGTTCCTAACCTCTTTGCCCATCATAATATGTAAGTGGAGGATGCAATTATGCAATAAAACAATATTGTCATAATTTTTGAATTTCTCTCAAAATTTGTAGGTTAACCCAACGAAAATATTGAGTTTTTCGTTAAACGCTCTATATTCATAATCTTATACTCTTTAGTGTTGTTTAAAATTATTTAACCACATTCTACATTTGTATTAATGTATTCTAAACTATCTTTCAAGGTACATGTACATCATTCTAATTTTTAACAATTAATTTAGTTGAAATTCATATACTGCTTAAATAAGTAGACTAACCACTATAAAATCACTATTATCTAGAGAAACGGAGACAACAAACGTTCCAAACCTCATTGACCATCATAATATGTAAGTGGAGGATGCAATTATGCAATAAAACAATATTGTCATAATTTTTGAATTTCTCTCAAAATTTGTAGGTTAACCCCTACGAAAATATTGAGTTTTTCGTTAAACGCTCTATATACATAATCTTATACTCTTTAGTGTTGTTTAAAATTATTTAACCACATTCTACATTTGTATTAATGTATTCTAAACTATCTTTCAAGGTACATGTACATCATTCTAATTTTTAACAATTAATTTAGTTGAAATTCATATATGCTTAAATAAGTAGACTAACCACTATAAAATCACTATTATCTAGAGAAACGGAGACAACAAACGTTCCTAACCTCTTTCCCATCATAATATGTAAGTGGAGGATGCAATTATGCAATAAAACAATATTGTCATAATTTTGAATTTCTCTCAAAATTTGTAGGTTAACCCCTACGAAAATATTGAGTTTTTAAATGCTCTATATACATAATCTTATACTTTTAGTGTTGTTTAAAATTATTTAACCACATTCTACATTTGTATTAATGTATTCTAAACTATCTTTCAAGGTACATGTACATCATTCTAATTTTAACAATTAATTTAGTTGAAATTCATATATCGCTTAAATAAGTAGACTAACCACTATAAAATCACTATTATCTAGAGAAACGGAGACAACAAACGTTCCTATCCTCAACATCATAATAAGTGGTGGAGGATGCAATTATGCAATAAAACAATATTGTCATAATTTTGAATTTCTCTCAAAATTTGTAGGTTAACCCTAAAATATTGAGTTTTTCAAATGCTTATATACATAATCTTATACTTTTAGTGTTGTTTAAAATTATTTAACCACATTATACATTTTTATTAATGTATTCTAAACTATCTTTCAAGGTACATGTACATCATTCTAATTTTTAACAATTAATTTAGTTTAAATTCATATACTGCTTAAATAAGTAGACTAACCACTATAAAATCACTATTATCTAGAGAAACGGAGACAACAAACGTTCCTAACCTCTTTGCCCATCATAATATGTAAGTGGAGGATGCAATTATGCAATAAAAAATATTGTCATAATTTTGAATTTCTCTCAAAATTTAGGTTAACCCCTACAAAAATATTGAGATTTTCGTTAAATGCTCTATATACATAATCTTATGCTCTTTAGTGTTGTTTAAAATTATTTAACCACATTCTACATTTGTATTAATGTATTCTAAACTATCTTTCAAGGTACATGTACATCATTCTAATGTTTAACAATTAATTTAGTTGAAATATACCGCTTAAATAAGTAGACTAACCACTATAAAATCACTATTATCTAGAGAAACGGAGACAACAAACGTTTCTAACCTCTTTGCCCATCATAATATGTAAGTGGAGGATGCAATTATGCAATTAAACAATATTTTCATATTTTTGAATTTCTCTCAAAATTTGTAGGTTAACCCCTACGAAAATATTGAGTTTTTCTTTAATGCTCTATATACATAATCTTATACTCTTTAGTGTTGTTTAATTATTTAACCACATTCTACATTTGTATTAATGTATTCTAAACTATCTTTCAAGGTACATGTACATCATTCTAATTTTTAACAATTAATTTAGTTGAAATTCATATATTGCTTAAATAAGTAGACTAACCACTATAAAATCACTATTATCTAGAGAAACGGAGACAACAAACGTTCCTAACCTCTTTGCCCATCATAATATGTAAGTGGAGGATGCAATTATGCAATAAAACAATATTGTCATAATTTTGAATTTCTCTCAAAATTTGTAGGTTAACCCTACTAAAATATTGAGTTTTCGTTAAATGCTCTATATACATAATATATCTTTAGTTTGTTTAAAATTATTTAACCACATTCTACATTTGTATTAATGTATTCTAAACTATCTTTCAAGGTACATGTACATCATTCTAATTTTTAACAATTAATTTAGTTGAAATTCATATACTGCTTAAATAAGTAGACTAACCACTATAAAATCACTATTATCTAGAGAAACGGAGACAACAAACGTTCCTAACCTCTTTGCCCATCATAATATGTAAGTGGAGGATGCAATTATGCAATAAAACAATATTGTCATAATTTTTGAATTTCTCTCAAAATTTGTAGGTTCCCTACGAAAATATTGAGTTTTTCGTTAAATGCTCTATATACATAATCTTATACTCTTTTGTGTTGTTTAAAATTATTTAACCACATTCTACATTTGTATTAATGTATTCTAAACTATCTTTCAAGGTACATGTACATCATTCTAATTTTAACAATTAATTTAGTTGAAATTCATATACTGCTTAAATAAGTAGACTAACCACTATAAAATCACTATTATCTAGAGAAACGGAGACAACAAACGTTCCTAACCTCTTTGCCCATCATAATATGTAAGTGGAGGATGCAATTATGCAATAAAACAATATTGTCATATATTTTGAATTTCTCTCAAAATTTGTAGGTTAACCCCTACGAAAATATTGAGTTTTTCGTTAAATGCTCTATATACATAATCTTATACTCTTTAGTGTTGTTTAAAATTATTTAACCACATTCTACATTTGTATTAATGTATTCTAAACTATCTTTCAAGGTACATGTACATCATTCTAATTTTAACAATTAATTTAGTTGAAATTCATATCGCTTAAATAAGTAGACTAACCACTATAAAATCACTATTATCTAGAGAAACGGAGACAACAAACGTTCCTAACCTCTTTGCCCATCATAATATGTAAGTGGAGGATGCAATTATGCAATAAAACAATATTGTCATAATTTTGAATTTCTCTCAAAATTTGTAGGTTAACCCTACGAAAATATTGAGTTTTCGTTAAATGCTCTATATACATAATCTTATACTCTTTAGTGTTGTTTAAAATTATTTAACCACATTCTACATTTGTATTAATGTATTCTAAACTATCTTTCAAGGTACATGTACATCATTCTAATTTTAACAATTAATTTAGTTGAAATTCATATATCGCTTAAATAAGTAGACTAACCACTATAAAATCACTATTATCTAGAGAAACGGAGACAACAAACGTTCCTAACCTCTTTGCCCATCATAATATGTAAGTGGAGGATGCAATTATGCAATAAAACAATATTGTCATAATTTTGAATTTCTCTCAAAATTTGTAGGTTAACCCTACGAAAATATTGAGTTTTTAAATGCTCTATATACATAATCTTATACTCTTTAGTGTTGTTTAAAATTATTTAACCACATTCTACATTTGTATTAATGTATTCTAAACTATCTTTCAAGGTACATGTACATCATTCTAATTTTAACAATTAATTTAGTTGAAATTCATATCGCTTAAATAAGTAGACTAACCACTATAAAATCACTATTATCTAGAGAAACGGACACAACCGTTCCTAACTTCTTCCCATCATAATATGTAAGTGGAGGATGCAATTATGCAATAAAACAATATTGTCATAATTTTGAATTTCTCTCAAAATTTGTAGGTTAACCCCTACTAAAAATATTGAGTTTTTCGTTAAATGCTCTATATACATAATCTTATACTCTTTAGTGTTGTTTAAAATTATTTAACCACATTCTACATTTGTATTAATGTATTCTAAACTATCTTTCAAGGTACATGTACATCATTCTAATTTTTAACAATTAATTTAGTTGAAATTCATATACTGCTTAAATAAGTAGACTAACCACTATAAAATCACTATTATCTAGAGAAACGGAGACAACAAACGTTCCTAACCTCTTTGCCCATCATAATATGTAAGTGGAGGATGCAATTATGCAATAAAACAATATTGTCATAATTTTGAATTTCTCTCAAAATTTGTAGGTTAACCCCTACGAAAATATTGAGTTTTTTAAACTCTATATACATAATCTTATACTCTTTAGTGTTGTTTAAAATTATTTAACCACATTCTACATTTGTATTAATGTATTCTAAACTATCTTTCAAGGTACATGTACATCATTCTAATTTTAACAATTAATTTAGTTGAAATTCATATACTGCTTAAATAAGTAGACTAACCACTATAAAATCACTATTATCTAGAGAAACGGAGACAACAAACGTTCCTAACCTCTTTGCCCATCATAATATGTAAGTGGAGGATGCAATTATGCAATAAAACAATATTGTCATAATTTTGAATTTCTCTCAAAATTTGTAGGTTAACCCTAAAATATTGAGTTTTTTAAATGCTCTATATACATAATCTTATACTCTTTAGTGTTGTTTAAAATTATTTAACCACATTCTACATTTGTATTAATGTATTCTAAACTATCTTTCAAGGTACATGTACATCATTCTAATTTTAACAATTAATTTAGTTGAAATTCATATATGCTTAAATAAGTAGACTAACCACTATAAAATCACTATTATCTAGAGAAACGGAGACAACAAACGTTCCTAACCTCTTTGCCATCATAATATGTAAGTGGAGGATGCAATTATGCAATAAAACAATATTGTCATAATTTTGAATTTCTCTCAAAATTTGTAGGGTAACCCCTACGAAAATATTGAGTTTTCGTTAAATGCTCTATATACATAATCTTATACTCTTTAGTGTTGTTTAAAATTATTTAACCACATTCTACATTTGTATTAATGTATTCTAAACTATCTTTCAAGGTACATGTACATCATTCTAATTTTAACAATTAATTTAGTTGAAATTCATATATGCTTAAATAAGTAGACTAACCACTATAAAATCACTATTATCTAGAGAAACGGAGACAACAAACGTTCCTAACCTCTTTGCCCATCATAATATGTAAGTGGAGGATGCAATTATGCAATAAAACAATATTGTCATAATTTTTGAATTTCTCTCAAAATTTGTAGGTTAACCCCGAAAAAATATTGAGTTTTTCGTTAAATGCACTATATACATAATCTTATACTCTTTAGTGTTGTTTAAAAACATTTAACCACATTCTACATTTGTATTAATGTATTCTAAACTATCTTTCAAGGTACATGTACATCATTCTAATTTTAACAATTAATTTAGTTGAAATTCATATCTGCTTAAATAAGTAGACTAACCACTATAAAATCACTATTATCTAGAGAAACGAGACAACAAACGTTCCTAACCTCTTTGCCCATCATAATATGTAAGTGGAGGATGCAATTATGCAATAAAACAATATTGTCATAATTTTGAATTTCTCTCAAAATTTGTAGGTTAACCCCTACGAAAATATTGAGTTTTCGTTAAATGCTCTATATACATAATCTTATACTCTTTAGTGTTGTTTAAAATTATTTAACCACATTCTACATTTGTATTAATGTATTCTAAACTATCTTTCAAGGTACATGTACATCATTCTAATTTTTAACAATTAATTTAGTTGAAATTCATATCTGCTTAAATAAGTAGACTAACCACTATAAAATCACTATTATCTAGAGAAACGGAGACAACAAACGTTCCTAACCTCTTTGCCCATCATAATATGTAAGTGGAGGATGCAATTATGCAATAAAACAATATTGTCATAATTTTGAATTTCTCTCAAAATTTGTAGGTTAACCCTACGAAAATATTGAGTTTTTTTGCTCTATATACATAATCTTATACTCTTTAGTGTTGTTTAAAATTATTTAACCACATTCTACATTTGTATTAATGTATTCTAAACTATCTTTCAAGGTACATGTACATCATTCTAATTTTAACAATTAATTTAGTTGAAATTCATATCGCTTAAATAAGTAGACTAACCACTATAAAATCACTATTATCTAGAGAAACGGAGAACAAACGTTCTAACCTCTTTGCCATCATAATATGTAAGTGGAGGATGCAATTATGCAATAAAACAATATTGTCATAATTTTGAATTTCTCTCAAAATTTGTAGGTTAACCCTACGAAAATATTGAGTTTTTCGTTAAATGCTCTATATACATAATCTTATACTCTTTAGTGTTGTTTAAAATTATTTAACCACATTCTACATTTGTATTAATGTATTCTAAACTATCTTTCAAGGTACATGTACATCATTCTAATTTTTAACAATTAATTTAGTTGAAATTCATATAATGCTTAAATAAGTAGACTAACCACTATAAAATCACTATTATCTAGAGAAACGGAGACAACAAACGTTCCTAACCTCTTTGACCATCATAATATGTAAGTGGAGGATGAAATTATGCAATAAAACAATATTGTCATAATTTTGAATTTCTCTCAAAATTTGTAGGTTAACCCCTACGAAAATATTGAGTTTTTCGTTAAACGCTCTATATACATAATCTTATACTCTTTAGTGTTGTTTAAAATTATTTAACCACATTCTACATTTGTATTAATGTATTCTAAACTATCTTTCAAGGTACATGTACATCATTCTAATTTTAACAATTAATTTAGTTGAAATTCATATCTTGCTTAAATAAGTAGACTAACCACTATAAAATCACTATTATCTAGAAAACGGAGACAACAAACGTTCCTAACCTCTTTGCCCATCATAATATGTAAGTGGATGATGCAATTATGCAATAAAACAATATTGTCATAATTTTGAATTTCTCTCAAAATTTGTAGGTTAACCCTACAAAAATATTGAGTTTTCGTTAAATGCTCTATATACATAATCTTATACTCTTTAGTGTTGTTTAAAATTATTTAACCACATTCTACATTTGTATTAATGTATTCTAAACTATCTTCCAAGGTACATGTACATCATTCTAATTTTTAACAATTAATTTAGTTGAAATTCATATCTGCTTAAATAAGTAGACTAACCACTATAAAATCACTATTATCTAGAGAAACGGAGACAACAAACGTTCCTAACCTCTTTGCCCATCATAATATGTAAGTGGATGATGCAATTATGCAATAAAACAATATTGTCATAATTTTGAATTTCTCTCAAAATTTGTAGGTTAACCCCTACGAAAATATTGAGTTTTTTAAATGCTCTATATACATAATCTTATACTCTTTAGTGTTGTTTAAAATTATTTAACCACATTCTACATTTGTATTAATGTATTCTAAACTATCTTTCAAGGTACATGTACATCATTCTAATTTTTACAATTAATTTAGTTGAAATTCATATACTTAAATAAGTAGACTAACCACTATAAAATCACTATTATCTAGAGAAACGGAGACAACAAACGTTCCTAACCTCTTTGCCCATCATAATATGTAAGTGGAGGATGCAATTATGCAATAAAACAATATTGTCATAATTTTGAATTTCTCTCAAAATTTGTAGGTTAACCCTACGAAAATATTGAGTTTTTCGTTAAATGCTCTATATACATAATCTTATACTCTTTAGTGTTGTTTAAAATTATTTAACCACATTCTACATTTGTATTAATGTATTCTAAACTATCTTTCAAGGTACATGTACATCATTCTAATTTTAACAATTAATTTAGTTGAAATTCATATCGCTTAAATAAGTAGACTAACCACTATAAAATCACTATTATCTAGAGAAACGAGACAACAAACGTTCCTAACCTCTTTGCCCATCATAATATGTAAGTGGAGGATGCAATTATGCAATAAAACAATATTGTCATAATTTTTGAATTTCTCTCAAAATTTGTAGGTTAACCCCTACGAAAATATTGAGTTTTTCGTTAAATGCTCTATATACATAATCTTATACTCTTTAGTGTTGTTTAAAATTATTTAACCACATTCTACATTTGTATTAATGTATTCTAAACTATCTTTCAAGGTACATGTACATCATTCTAATTTTAACAATTAATTTAGTTGAAATTCATATCGCTTAAATAAGTAGACTAACCACTATAAAATCACTATTATCTAGAGAAACGGAGACAACAAACGTTCCTAACCTCTTTCCCATCATAATATGTAAGTGGAGGATGCAATTATGCAATAAAACAATATTGTCATAATTTTTGAATTTCTCTCAAAATTTGTAGGTTAACCCTACGAAAATATTGAGTAAAGCTCTATATACATAATCTTATACTCTTTAGTGTTGTTTAAAATTATTTAACCACATTCTACATTTGTATTAATGTATTCTAAACTATCTTTCAAGGTACATGTACATCATTCTAATTTTTAACAATTAATTTAGTTGAAATTCATATCTTAAATAAGTACTAACCACTATAAAATCACTATTATCTAGAGAAACGGAGACAACAAACGTTCCTAACCTCTTTCCCATCATAATATGTAAGTGGAGGATGCAATTATGCAATAAAACAATATTTTCATAATTTTTGAATTTCTCTCAAAATTTGTAGGTTAACCCTACGAAAATATTGAGTTTTTCGCTAAATGCATATCTTATACTCTTTAGTGTTGTTTAAAATTATTTAACCACATTCTACATTTGTATTAATGTATTCTAAACTATCTTTCAAGGTACATGTACATCATTCTAATTTTAACAATTAATTTAGTTGAAATTCATATCGCTTAAATAAGTAGACTAACCACTATAAAATCACTATTATCTAGAGAAACAACACAACGCTTCCTAACCTCCATCATAATATGTAAGTGGAGGATGCAATTATGCAATAAAACAATATTGTCATAATTTTGAATTTCTCTCAAAATTTGTAGGTTAACCCTACGAAAATATTGAGTTTTAGTTAGCTCTATATACATAATCTTATACTCTTTAGTGTTGTTTAAAATTATTTAACCACATTCTACATTTGTATTAATGTATTCTAAACTATCTTCAAGGTACATGTACATCATTCTAATTTTAACAATTAATTTAGTTGAAATTCATATCGCTTAAATAAGTAGACTAACCACTATAAAATCACTATTATCTAGAAAACGGAGACAACAAACGTTCCTAACCTCTTTGACCATCATAATATGTAAGTGGAGGATGCAATTATGCAATAAAACAATATTGTCATAATTTTGAATTTCTCTCAAAATTTGTAGGTTAACCCTACGAAAATATTGAGTTTTCGTTAAATGCTCTATATACATAATCTTATACTCTTTAGTGTTGTTTAAAATTATTTAACCACATTCTACATTTGTATTAATGTATTCTAAACTATCTTTCAAGGTACATGTACATCATTCTAATTTTTAACAATTAATTTAGTTGAAATTCATATGCTTAAATAAGTAGACTAACCACTATAAAATCACTATTATCTAGAGAAACGGAGACAACAAACGTTCCTAACCTCTTGCCATCATAATATGTAAGTGGAGGATGCAATTATGCAATAAAACAATATTGTCATAATTTTGAATTTCTCTCAAAATTTGTAGGTTAACCCCTGAAAATATTGAGTTTTAGTTAAATGCTCTATATACATAATCTTATACTCTTTAGTGTTGTTTAAAATTATTTAACCACATTCTACATTTGTATTAATGTATTCTAAACTATCTTTCAAGGTACATGTACATCATTCTAATTTTAACAATTAATTTAGTTGAAATTCATATCTGCTTAAATAAGTAGACTAACCACTATAAAATCACTATTATCTAGAGAAACGGAGACAACAAACGTTCCTAACCTCTTTGACCATCATAATATGTAAGTGGAGGATGCAATTATGCAATAAAACAATATTGTCATAATTTTGAATTTCTCTCAAAATTTGTAGGTTAACCCTACTAAAATATTGAGTTTTAGTTAAATGCTCTATATATAATCTTATACTCTTTAGTGTTGTTTAAAATTATTTAACCACATTCTACATTTGTATTAATGTATTCTAAACTATCTTTCAAGGTACATGTACATCATTCTAATTTTAACAATTAATTTAGTTGAAATTCATATCGCTTAAATAAGTAGACTAACCACTATAAAATCACTATTATCTAGAGAAACGGAGACAACAAACGTTCCTAACCTCTTTGCCCATCATAATATGTAAGTGGAGGATGCAATTATGCAATAAAACAATATTGTCATAATTTTGAATTTCTCTCAAAATTTGTAGGTTAACCCTACGAAAATATTGAGTTTTCGTAAATGCTCTATATACATAATCTTATACTCTTTAGTGTTGTTTAAAATTATTTAACCACATTCTACATTTGTATTAATGTATTCTAAACTATCTTTCAAGGTACATGTACATCATTCTAATTTTTAATTTAGTTGAAATTCATATCTTAAATAAGTAGATAACTAACCACTATAAAATCACTATTATCTAGAGAAACGGAGACAACAAACGTTCCTAACCTCTTTGACCATCATAATATGTAAGGAGGATGCAATTATGCAATAAAACAATATTGTCATAATTTTGAATTTCTCTCAAAATTTGTAGGTTAACCCCTAAAATATTGAGTTTTTGTTAAATGCTCATATACATAATCTTATACTCTTTAGTGTTGTTTAAAATTATTTAACCACATTCTACATTTGTATTAATGTATTCTAAACTATCTTTCAAGGTACATGTACATCATTCTAATTTTAACAATTAATTTAGTTGAAATTCATATCGCTTAAATAAGTAGACTAACCACTATAAAATCACTATTATCTAGAGAAACGGAGACAACAAACGTTCCTAACCTCTTTGACCATCATAATATGTAAGTGGAGGATGCAATTATGCAATAAAACAATATTGTCATAATTTTGAATTTCTCTCAAAATTTGTAGGTTAACCCCTACTTAAAATATTGAGTTTTCGTTAAATTCTATATACATAATCTTATACTCTTTAGTGTTGTTTAAAATTATTTAACCACATTCTACATTTGTATTAATGTATTCTAAACTATCTTTCAAGGTACATGTACATCATTCTAATTTTTAACAATTAATTTAGTTGAAATTCATATACTGCTTAAATAAGTAGACTAACCACTATAAAATCACTATTATCTAGAGAAACGGAGACAACAAACGTTCCTAACCTCTTTGCCCATCATAATATGTAAGTGGAGGATGCAATTATGCAATAAAACAATATTGTCATAATTTTTGAATTTCTCTCAAAATTTGTAGGTTAACCCTACGAAAATATTGAGTTTTCGTTAAATGCTCTATATACATAATCTTATACTCTTTAGTGTTGTTTAAAATTATTTAACCACATTCTACATTTGTATTAATGTATTCTAAACTATCTTTCAAGGTACATGTACATCATTCTAATTTTTAACAATTAATTTAGTTGAAATTCATATACTGCTTAAATAAGTAGACTAACCACTATAAAATCACTATTATCTAGAGAAACGGAGACAACAAACGTTCCTAACCTCTTTCCCATCATAATATGTAAGTGGAGGATGCAATTATGCAATAAAACAATATTGTCATAATTTTTGAATTTCTCTCAAAATTTGTAGGTTAACCCCTACGAAAATATTGAGTTTTCTAAAATCTCTATATACATAATCTTATACTCTTTAGTGTTGTTTAAAATTATTTAACCACATTCTACATTTGTATTAATGTATTCTAAACTATCTTTCAAGGTACATGTACATCATTCTAATTTTTAACAATTAATTTAGTTGAAATTCATATAATCGCTTAAATAAGTAGACTAACCACTATAAAATCACTATTATCTAGAGAAACGGAGACAACAAACGTTCCTAACCTCTTTGCCCATCATAATATGTAAGTGGAGGATGCAATTATGCAATAAAACAATATTGTCATAATTTTGAATTTCTCTCAAAATTTGTAGGTTAACCCTACGAAAATATTGAGTTTTTTAAATGCTCTATATACATAATCTTATACTTTTAGTGTTGTTTAAAATTATTTAACCACATTCTACATTTGTATTAATGTATTCTAAACTATCTTCTCAAGGTACATGTACATCATTCTAATTTTTAACAATTAATTTAGTTGAAATTCATATATTCTTAAATAAGTAGACTAACGACAATAAAATCACTATTATCTAGAGAAACGGAGACAACAAACGTTCCTAACCTCTTTTCCCATCATAATATGTAAGTGCAGGATGCAATTATGGAATAAAACAATATTGTCATATTTTTGAATTTCTCTCAAAATTTGTAGGTTAACCCTACTGAAAATATTGAGTTTTTAAAATGCTCTATATACATAATCTTATACTCTTAGTGTTGTTTAAAATTATTTAACCACATTCTACATTTGTATTAATTTATTCTAAACTATCTTTCAAGGTACATGTACATCATTCTAATTTTAACAATTAATTTAGTTGAAATTCATATACTTAAATAAGTAGACTAACCACTATAAAATCACTATTATCTAGAGAAACGGAGACAACAAACGTTCCAAACCTCTTTGACCATCATAATATGTAAGTGGAGGATGCAATTATGCAATAAAACAATATTGTCATAATTTTGAATTTCTCTCAAAATTTGTAGGTTAACCCCTACGAAAATATTGAGTTTTCGTTAAACTCTATATACATAATCTTATACTCTTTAGTGTTGTTTAAAATTATTTAACCACATTCTACATTTGTATTAATGTATTCTAAACTATCTTTCAAGGTACATGTACATCATTCTAATTTTTAAATTAATTTAGTTGAAATTCATATACGCTTAAATAAGTAGACTAACCACTATAAAATCACTATTATCTAGAGAAACGGAGACAACAAACGTTCCTAACCTCTTTGCCATCATAATATGTAAGTGGAGGATGCAATTATGCAATAAACAATATTGTCATAATTTTGAATTTCTCTCAAAATTTGTAGGTTAACCCCACAAAATATTGAGTTTTTTAAAGCTCTATATACATAATCTTATACTCTTTAGTGTTGTTTAAAATTATTTAACCACATTCTACATTTGTATTAATGTATTCTAAACTATCTTTCAAGGTACATGTACATCATTCTAATTTTAACAATTAATTTAGTTGAAATTCATATAACGCTTAAATAAGTAGACTAACCACTATAAAATCACTATTATCTAGAGAAACGGAGACAACAAACGTTCCTAACCTCTTTGACCATCATAATATGTAAGTGGAGGATGAAATTATGCAATAAAACAATATTGTCATAATTTTGAATTTCTCTCAAAATTTATAGGTTAACCCCTACGAAAATATTGAGTTTTCGTTAAATGCCTATATACATAATCTTATACTCTTTAGTGTTGTTTAAAATTATTTAACCACATTCTACATTTGTATTAATGTATTCTAAACTATCTTTCAAGGTACATGTACATCATTCTAATTTTAACAATTAATTTAGTTGAAATTCATATAATTAAATAAGTAGACTAACTATAAAATCACTATTATCTAGAGAAACGGAGACAACAAACGTTCCTAACCTCTTTGACCATCATAATATGTAAGTGGAGGATGCAATTATGCAATAAAACAATATTGTCATAATTTTGAATTTCTCTCAAAATTTGTAGGTTAACCCTACGAGTATTAGTTAAATGCTCTATATACATAATCTTATACTTTTAGTGTTGTTTAAAATTATTTAACCACATTCTACATTTGTATTAATGTATTCTAAACTATCTTTCAAGGTACATGTACATCATTCTAATTTTTAACAATTAATTTAGTTTAAATTCATATCTGCTTAAATAAGTAGACTAACCACTATAAAATCACTATTATCTAGAGAAACGGAGACAACAAACGTTCCTAACCTCTTTGCCCATCATAATATGTAAGTGGAGGATGCAATTATGCAATAAAACAATATTGTCATAATTTTGAATTTCTCTCAAAATTTGTAGGTTAACCCTACTAAAAATATTGAGTTTTTCGTAAATGCTCTATATACATAATCTTATACTCTTTTAGTTGTTTAAAATTATTTAACCACATTCTACATTTGTATTAATGTATTCTAAACTATCTTTCAAGGTACATGTACATCATTCTAATTTTTAACAATTAATTTAGTTGAAATTCATATCTGCTTAAATAAGTAGACTAACCACTATAAAATCACTATTATCTAGAGAAACGGAGACAACAAACGTTCCTAACCTTTTCCCATCATAATATGTAAGTGGAGGATGCAATTATGCAATAAAACAATATTGTCATAATTTTGAATTTCTCTCAAAATTTGTAGGTTAACCCTACGAAAATATTGAGTTTTTTTTAAATGCTCTATATACATAATCTTATACTTTTAGTGTTGTTTAAAATTATTTAACCACATTCTACATTTGTATTAATGTATTCTAAACTATCTTTCAAGGTACATGTACATCATTCTAATTTTTAACAATTAATTTAGTTGAAATTCATATAACGCTTTAAATAAGTAGACTAACCACTATAAAATCACTATTATCTGGAGAAACGGAGACAACAAACGTTCCTAACCTCTTTGACCATCATAATATGTAAGTGGAGGATGCAATTATGCAATAAAACAATATTGTCATAATTTTGAATTTCTCTCAAAATTTGTAGGTTAACCCCACGAAAATATTGAGTTTTCGTTAAATGCTCTATATACATAATCTTATACTTTTTAGTGTTGTTTAAAATTATTTAACCACATTCTACATTTGTATTAATGTATTCTAAACTATCTTTCAAGGTACATGTACATCATTCTAATTTTTAACAATTAATTTAGTTTGAAATTCATATAATCGCTTAAATAAGTAGACTAACCACTATAAAATCACTATTATCTAGAGAAACGAGACAACAAACGTTCCTAACCTCTTTGCCCATCATAATATGTAAGTGGAGGATGCAATTATGCAATAAAACAATATTGTCATAATTTTGAATTTCTCTCAAAATTTGTAGGTTAACCCTACGAAAATATTGAGTTTTTCAAAACGCTCTATATACATAATCTTATACTTTTAGTGTTGTTTAAAATTATTTAACCACATTCTACATTTGTATTAATGTATTCTAAACTATCTTTCAAGGTACATGTACATCATTCTAATTTTCAACAATTAATTTAGTTGAAATTCATATAATCTTAAATAAGTAGACTAACCACTATAAAATCACTATTATCAGAGAAACGAGACAACAAACGTTCTAACCTCTTGCTCATCATAATATGTAAGTGGAGGATGCAATTATGCACAAAACAATATTGTCATAATTTTGAATTTCTCTCAAAATTTGTAGGTTAACCCAACGAAAATATTGAGTTTTCGTAAAATGCTCTATATACATAATCTTATACTCTTTAGTGTTGTTTAAAATTATTTAACCACATTCTACATTTGTATTAATGTATTCTAAACTATCTTCAAGGTACATGTACATCATTCTAATTTTTAACAATTAATTTAGTTGAAATTCATATAACGCTTAAATAAGTAGACTAACCACTATAAAATCACTATTATCTAGAGAAACGGAGACAACAAACGTTCCTAACCTCTTTCCCATCATAATATGTAAGTGGAGGATGCAATTATGCAATAAAACAATATTGTCATAATTTTGAATTTCTCTCAAAATTTGTAGGTTAACCTCACGAAAATATTGAGTTTTCGTTAAATGCTCTATATACATAATCTTATACTCTTAGTGTTGTTTAAAATTATTTAACCACATTCTACATTTGTATTAATGTATTCTAAACTATCTTTCAAGGTACATGTACATCATTCTAATTTTTAACAATTAATTTAGTTGAAATTCATATCTCGCTTAAATAAGTAGACTAACCACTATAAAATCACTATTATCTAGAGAAACGAGACAACAAACGTTCCTAACCTCTTTCCCATCATAATATGTAAGTGGAGGATGCAATTATGCAATAAAACAATATTGTCATAATTTTGAATTTCTCTCAAAATTTGTAGGTTAACCCCACGTAAAATATTGAGTTTTTCGCTAAATGCTCTATATACATAATCTTATACTCTTTAGTGTTGTTTAAAATTATTTAACCACATTCTACATTTGTATTAATGTATTCTAAACTATCTTTCAAGGTACATGTACATCATTCTAATTTTAACAATTAATTTAGTTGAAATTCATATAACGCTTAAATAAGTAGATTAACCACTATAAAATCACTATTATCTAGAGAAACGGAGACAACAAACGTTCTAACCTCTTTGACCATCATAATATGTAGAGGATGCAATTATGCAATAAAACAATATTGTCATAATTTTTGAATTTCTCTCAAAATTTGTAGTTAACCCCTACTTAAAATATTGAGTTTTAGCTATATACAATCTTATACTTCTTTAGTGTTGTTTAAAATTATTTAACCACATTCTACATTTGTATTAATGTATTCTAAACTATCTTCAAGGTATGTACATCATTCTAATTTTTAACAATTAATTTAGTTGAAATTCATATCTTTTAAATAAGTAGACTAACCACTATAAAATCACTATTATCTAGAGAAACGAGACAACAAACGTCCAAACCCTCTTGCCCATCATAATATGTAAGTGGAGGATGCAATTATGCAATAAAACAATATTGTCATAATTTTGAATTTCTCTCAAAATTTGAATAACCCTACGAAAATATTGAGTTTTTCAAGCAATGCCTATATACATAATCTTATACTCTTTTAGTGTTGTTTAAAATTATTTAACCACATTCTACATTTGTATTAATGTATTCTAAACTATCTTTCAAGGTACATGTACATCATTCTATTTTTAACAATTAATTTAGTTGAAATTCATATACCGCTTAAATAAGTAGACTAACCACTATAAAATCACTATTATCTAGAGAAACGGAGACAACAAACGCTCCAACCTCTTTGCCCATCATAATATGTAAGTGGAGGATGCAATTATGCATAAAACAATATTGTATAATTTTGAATTTCTCTCAAAATTTGTAGGTTAACCCCTCAAAATATTGAGTTAAACTTCTATATACATAATCTTATACTCTTTAGTGTTGTTTAAAATTATTTAACCACATTCTACATTTGTATTAATGTATTCTAAACTATCTTTCAAGGTACATGTACATCATTCTAATTTTAACAATTAATTTAGTTGAAATTCATATACGCTTAAATAAGTAGACTAACCACTATAAAATCACTATTATCTAGAGAACGGAGACAACAAACGTTCTAAACCTTTCTCATCATATATATGTAAGTGGAGGATGCAATTATGAATAAAACAATATTGTCATAATTTTGAATTTCTCTCAAAATTTGTAGGTTAACCCCTACTAAAATATTGAGTTTTCAATGCTCTATATACATAATCTTATACTTTTAGTGTTGTTTAAAATTATTTAACCACATTCTACATTTGTATTAATGTATTCTAAACTATCTTTCAAGGTATGTACATCATTCAATTTTAACAATTAATTTAGTTGAAATTCATATACCTGCTTAAATAAGTAGACTAACCACTATAAAATCACTATTATCTAGAGAAACGGAGACAACAAACGCTCCTAACCTCTTTGCCCATCATAAGTGGAGGATGCAATTATGCAATAAAACAATATTGTCATAATTTTGAATTTCTCTCAAAATTTGTAGGCCCCTACTTAAAAATATTGAGTTTTTCTAAATGCTCTATATATACATAATCTTATACTTTGTGTTGTTTAAAATTATTTAACCACATTCTACATTTGTATTAATGTATTCTAAACTCATCTTTAAGGTACACACTCATTCTAATTTTTAACAATTAATTTGAAATTCTATATACCATTAAATAAGTAGACTAACCACTTAGAAAATCACTATCTGAGAAACGAGACAACAAACGTTTCTAACTTTTCCCATCATAATATGTAAGGGAGGATGCAATTATGCAAAACAAATATTGTCATAATTTTTGAATTTCTCTCAAAATTTAGGTTAACCCCTACGAATATTTTTTTCAAATTCTATATACATAATCTTATACTTTTAGTGTTGTTTAAAATATTTTAACCATATCACACATTTGTATTAATGTATTCTAAACTATCTTTCAAGGTACATGTACATCATTCTAATTTTTAACAATTAATTTAGTTGAAATTCATATAATCATTTAAATAAAGTGACTAACCAATATAAAATCACTATTATCTAGAGAAACGGAGACAAACAAACGTCCAACCCTTTCTGTAATGGAGGATGCAATTATGAAAACAATATTGTTGTCATAATTTTGAATTTCTCTCAAAATTTGTAGTTAACCCCTACCTAAAAAATATTGAGTTTTCGTTAAATGCTCCATATACATAATCTTATACTTTTTAGTGTTGTTTAAAAATATTTAACCACATTCTACATTTGTATTAATGTATCTAAACTATCTTTCAAGTACATGTACATCATTCTAATTTTTAACAATTAATTTAGTTGAAATTCATAATCGCTTAAATAAGTAGACTAACCACTATAAAATCACTATTATCTAGAGAAACGGAGACAACAAACGTTCCAAACCTCATTGACCATCATAATATGTAAGTGGAGGATGAAATTATGCAATAAAACAATATTATCATAATTTTTTGAATTTCCTCAAAATTTGTAGGTAAACCCCTACCTAAAATATTGAGTTCTTTTCGCTAAATGCTCTATATATATACATAATCTTATACTCTTTAGTGTTGTTTAAAATTATTTAACCACATTCTACATTTGTATTAATGTATTTCTAAACTA
>JAEACV010000835.1:0-33585 GCA_016432835.1 Brassica nigra
GATGGTCAAAATGGTTTGAAAAAATGTTGCCCATTTCCTCTCTCTCAGAAAATGAAGATTTTATAATGATAATTCCAAGATCACCATTTCACCCATCAGAAAAAGATTTTCCAGAAAATGCATATAGTGAATATGAAATTTTACTAAACTAAATGTTAAAAATTATAATGATTCTTATATTTCATGAAAGAGAGGTTTAGAATACGTTAATCTAACATGTAGAATATGTTTTTAAATTTTAAAACAAAAGTAAAGAGTATAAACTTAGTATATAGACAGCATTGAAAACTTTTTGAATCACGGATTTTGAATAAAAAAATCAAAAATAAAACACTGCCTTTGATTCTAGCCAAGGAACTGTTTTTCCATTTCTCTAGAAAGAAGATTTTATAATGGTAATTCCACTAATTTAGGTATAATGAAATTTTACTAAACTAAATGTTAAAAAATTATAATGATTCCTATATTTCATGAAGAAGAGAGTTTAGTAAATGTAGAATGTGTTTTTAAATTTTAAAACAAAAGTAAAGAGTATAAACCAGTATATAGAGCATTTAACGAAAACTCAATATTTTAAGGGTTAACCCATTTTGAAAAATTCAAAAATATGAAAAATCTGGTTTTAATGTATAGTTTCATCGAGCACTGACATAAGATGATGGTCAAAGAGGTTTGGAACCTTGTTGCCTCCATTTCTAGAAAATGAAGATTTTATAATCCACTAATTTAGCAATATATGAAATTTTACTAAACTAAATGTTAAAAATTATAATGATTCCTATATTTCATGAAAGAGAGTTTAGAATACGTTAATTCAAATGTAGAATGTGTTTTTAAATTTTAAAACAAAAGTAAAGAGTATAAACTTCAGTATATAGAGCATTTACTTAAACTCAATATTTTAGAAGGGTTAACCCACATTTTGAAAAAATTCAAAAATATGAAAATCTGGTTTTAATGTATAGTTTCATCGAGCACTGACATAAGATGATGGTCAAAGAGGTTTGGAACCTTTGTTGCCTCCATTTCTCTAGAAAATGAAGATTTTATAATGGTAATTCCACTAATTTAAAGTATATGAAATTTTACTAAACTAAATGTTAAAAATTATAATGATTCCTATATTTCATGAAAGAGAGTTTAGAATACGTTAATTCAAGTGTAGAATGTGTTTTAAATTTTAAAACAAAAGTAAAGAGTATAAACTTCAGTATATAGAGCATTTACCGAAAACTCAATATTTTAGAAGGGGTTAACCCACGGATTTTGAAAAAATCAAAAAATGAAAATCTTGTTTTAATGTATAGTTTCATCGAGCACTGACATAAGATGATGGTCAAAGAGGTTTGGAACCTTTGTTGCCTCCATTTCTCTAGAAAATGAAGATTTTATAATGGTAATTCCACTAATTTAGGCAGTATATGAAATTTTACTAAACTAAATGTTAAAAATTATAATGATTCCTATATTTCATGAAAGAGAGTTTAGAATACGTTAATTCAAGTGTAGAATGTGTTTTTAAATTTTAAAACAAAAGTAAAGAGTATAAACTTCAGTATATAGAGCATTTACCGAAAACTCAATATTTTAGAAGGGGTTAACCCACGGATTTTGAAAAAAATCAAAAAATGAAAATCTGGTTTTAATGTATAGTTTCATCGAGCACTGACATAAGATGATGGTCAAAGAGGTTTGGAACCTTTGTTGCCTCCATTTCTCTAGAAAATGAAGAGTTATAATGGTAATTCCACTAATTTAGGCAGTATATGAAATTTTACTAAACTAAATGTTAAAAATTTGTAATAATTCCTATATTTCATGAAAGAGAGTTTAGAATACGTTAATTCAAGTGTAGAATGTGTTTTTAAATTTTAAAACAAAAGTAAAGAGTATAAACTTCAGTATATAGAGCATTTACCGAAAACTCAATATTTTAGAAGGGGTTAACCCACGGATTTTGAAAAAAATTCAAAAATATGAAAATCTGGTTTTAATGTATAGTTTCATCGAGCACTGACATAAGATGATGGTCAAAGAGGTTTGGAACCTTTGTTGCCTCCATTTCTCTAGAAAATGAAGATTTATAATGGTAATTCCACTAATTTAGGCAGTATATGAAATTTTACTAAACTAAATGTTAAAAATTATAATGATTCCTATATTTCATGAAAGAGAGTTTAGAATACGTTAATTCAAATGTAGAATGTGTTTTAAATTTTAAAACAAAAGTAAAGAGTATAAACTTCAGTATATAGAGCATTTACCGAAAACTCAATATTTTAGAAGGGTTAACCCACGGATTTTGAAAAAAATTCAAAAATATGAAAATCTGGTTTTAATGTATAGTTTCATCGAGCACTGACATAAGATGATGGTCAAAGAGGTTTGAACCTTTGTTGCCTCCATTTCTAGAAAATGAAGATTTTATAATGGTAATTCCACTAATTTAGGCAGATATGAAATTTTACTAAACTAAATGTTAAAAATTATAATGATTCCTATATTTCATGAAAGAGAGTTTAGAATACGTTAATTCAAATGTAGAATGTGTTTTAAATTTTAAAACAAAAGTAAAGAGTATAAACTTCAGTATATAGAGCATTTACCAATATTTTAGAAGGGTTAACCCACGGATTTTGAAAAATTCAAAATATGAAAATCTGGTTTTAATGTATAGTTTCATCGAGCACTGACATAAGATGATGGTCAAAGAGGTTTGAACCTTTGTTGCCTCCATTTCTCTAGAAAATGAAGATTTTATAATGGTAATTCCACTAATTTAGGCAGATATGAAATTTTACTAAACTAAATGTTAAAAATTATAATGATTCCTATATTTCATGAAAGAGAGTTTAGAATACGTTAATTCAAATGTAGAATGTGTTTTAAATTTTAAAACAAAAGTAAAGAGTATAAACTTCAGTATATAGAGCATTTACCAAAACTCAATATTTTAGAAGGTTAACCCACGGATTTTGAAAAATTCAAAATATGAAAATCTGGTTTTAATGTATAGTTTCATCGAGCACTGACATAAGATGATGGTCAAAGAGGTTTGAACCTTTGTTGCCTCCATTTCTCTAGAAAATGAAGATTTTATAATGGTAATTCCACTAATTTAGGCAAGATATGAAATTTTACTAAACTAAATGTTAAAAATTATAATGATTCCTATATTTCATGAAAGAGAGTTTAGAATACGTTAATTCAAATGTAGAATGTGTTTTAAATTTTAAAACAAAAGTAAAGAGTATAAACTTCAGTATATAGAGCATTTACCAAAACTCAATATTTTAGAAGGGTTAACCCACGATTTTGAAAAATTCAAAATATGAAAATCTGGTTTTAATGTATAGTTTCATCGAGCACTGACATAAGATGATGGTCAAAGAGGTTTGGAACCTTTGTTGCCTCCATTTCTAGAAAATGAAGATTTTATAATGGTAATTCCACTAATTTAGGCAGATATGAAATTTTACTAAACTAAATGTTAAAAATTATAATGATTCCTATATTTCATGAAAGAGAGTTTAGAATACGTTAATTCAAGTGTAGAATGTGTTTTAAATTTTAAAACAAAAGTAAAGAGTATAAACTTCAGTATATAGAGCATTTACAAAACTCAATATTTTAGGGTTAACCCACGGATTTTGAAAAATTCAAAAAATGAAAATCTGGTTTTAATGTATAGTTTCATCGAGCACTGACATAAGATGATGGTCAAAGAGGTTTGGAACCTTTGTTGCCTCCATTTCTCTAGAAAATGAAGATTTTATAATGGTAATTCCACTAATTTAGGCAGATATGAAATTTTACTAAACTAAATGTTAAAAATTATAATGATTCCTATATTTCATGAAAGAGAGTTTAGAATACGTTAATTCAAATGTAGAATGTGTTTTAAATTTTAAAACAAAAGTAAAGAGTATAAACTTCAGTATATAGAGCATTTACAAAACTCAATATTTTAGAAGGGTTAACCCGGATTTTGAAAAAATTCAAAATATGAAAATCTGGTTTTAATGTATAGTTTCATCGAGCACTGACATAAGATGATGGTCAAAGAGGTTTGGAACCTTTGTTGCCTCCATTTCTAGAAAATGAAGATTTTATAATGGTAATTCCACTAATTTAGGCAAGATATGAAATTTTACTAAACTAAATGTTAAAAATTATAATGATTCCTATATTTCATGAAAGAGAGTTTAGAATACGTTAATTCAAATGTAGAATGTGTTTTAAATTTTAAAACAAAAGTAAAGAGTATAAACTTCAGTATATGAGCATTTACCAAAACTCAATATTTTAGAAGGGTTAACCCACGGATTTTGAAAAATTCAAAATATGAAAATCTGGTTTTAATGTATAGTTTCATCGAGCACTGACATAAGATGATGGTCAAAGAGGTTTGGAACCTTTGTTGCCTCCATTTCTAGAAAATGAAGATTTTATAATGGTAATTCCACTAATTTAGGCAAGATATGAAATTTTACTAAACTAAATGTTAAAAATTATAATGATTCCTATATTTCATGAAAGAGAGTTTAGAATACGTTAATTCAAGTAGAATGTGTTTTAAATTTTAAAACAAAAGTAAAGAGTATAAACTTCAGTATATAGAGCATTTACCAAAACTCAATATTTTAGAAGGGTTAACCCACATTTTGAAAAATTCAAAATATGAAAATCTGGTTTTAATGTATAGTTTCATCGAGCACTGACATAAGATGATGGTCAAAGAGGTTTGGAACCTTTGTTGCCTCCATTTCTAGAAAATGAAGATTTTATAATGGTAATTCCACTAATTTAAAGATATGAAATTTTACTAAACTAAATGTTAAAAATTATAATGATTCCTATATTTCATGAAAGAGAGTTTAGAATACGTTAATTCAAATGTAGAATGTGTTTTAAATTTTAAAACAAAAGTAAAGAGTATAAACTTCAGTATGAGCATTTACCAAAACTCAATATTTTAGAAGGGTTAACCCACGGATTTTGAAAAATTCAAAATATGAAAATCTGGTTTTAATGTATAGTTTCATCGAGCACTGACATAAGATGATGGTCAAAGAGGTTTGAACCTTTGTTGCCTCCATTTCTCTAGAAAATGAAGATTTTATAATGGTAATTCCACTAATTTAGGCAGATATGAAATTTTACTAAACTAAATGTTAAAAATTATAATGATTCCTATATTTCATGAAAGAGAGTTTAGAATACGTTAATTCAAATGTAGAATGTGTTTTAAATTTTAAAACAAAAGTAAAGAGTATAAACTTCAGTATATAGAGCATTTACCAAAACTCAATATTTTAAAGGGTTAAATGATTTTGAAAAATTCAAAATATGAAAATCTGGTTTTAATGTATAGTTTCATCGAGCACTGACATAAGATGATGGTCAAAGAGGTTTGAACCTTTGTTGCCTCCATTTCTAGAAAATGAAGATTTTATAATGGTAATTCCACTAATTTAGGCAGATATGAAATTTTACTAAACTAAATGTTAAAAATTATAATGATTCCTATATTTCATGAAAGAGAGTTTAGAATACGTTAATTCAAATGTAGAATGTGTTTTAAATTTTAAAACAAAAGTAAAGAGTATAAACTTCAGTATATAGATTTACCAAAACTCAATATTTTAGAAGGGTTAACCCACATTTTGAAAAATTCAAAAATATGAAAATCTGGTTTTAATGTATAGTTTCATCGAGCACTGACATAAGATGATGGTCAAAGAGGTTTGAACCTTTGTTGCCTCCATTTCTCTAGAAAATGAAGATTTTATAATGGTAATTCCACTAATTTAGGCAGTATATGAAATTTTACTAAACTAAATGTTAAAAATTATAATGATTCCTATATTTCATGAAAGAGAGTTTAGAATACGTTAATTCAAATGTAGAATGTGTTTTAAATTTTAAAACAAAAGTAAAGAGTATAAACTTCAGTATATAGAGCATTTACAAAACTCAATATTTTAGAAGGGTTAACCCACGGATTTTGAAAAATTCAAAATATGAAAATCTGGTTTTAATGTATAGTTTCATCGAGCACTGACATAAGATGATGGTCAAAGAGGTTTGGAACCTTTGTTGCCTCCATTTCTCTAGAAAATGAAGATTTTATAATGGTAATTCCACTAATTTAGGCAGTATATGAAATTTTACTAAACTAAATGTTAAAAATTATAATGATTCCTATATTTCATGAAAGAGAGTTTAGAATACGTTAATTCAAATGTAGAATGTGTTTTAAATTTTAAAACAAAAGTAAAGAGTATAAACTTCAGTATATAGAGCATTTACCTAAAACTCAATATTTTAGAAGGGTTAACCCACGATTTTGAAAAATTCAAAATATGAAAATCTGGTTTTAATGTATAGTTTCATCGAGCACTGACATAAGATGATGGTCAAAGAGGTTTGAACCTTTGTTGCCTCCATTTCTAGAAAATGAAGATTTTATAATGGTAATTCCACTAATTTAGGCATGAAAATTTTACTAAACTAAATGTTAAAAATTATAATGATTCCTATATTTCATGAAAGAGAGTTTAGAATACGTTAATTCAAATGTAGAATGTGTTTTAAATTTTAAAACAAAAGTAAAGAGTATAAACTTCAGTATAGAGCATTTACCAAAACTCAATATTTTAGAAGGGTTAACCCACGGATTTTGAAAAATTCAAAATATGAAAATCTGGTTTTAATGTATAGTTTCATCGAGCACTGACATAAGATGATGGTCAAAGAGGTTTGGAACCTTTGTTGCCTCCATTTCTCTAGAAAATGAAGATTTTATAATGGTAATTCCACTAATTTAGGCAGATATGAAATTTTACTAAACTAAATGTTAAAAATTATAATGATTCCTATATTTCATGAAAGAGAGTTTAGAATACGTTAATTCAAATGTAGAATGTGTTTTAAATTTTAAAACAAAAGTAAAGAGTATAAACTTCAGTATATAGAGCATTTACCTAAACTCAATATTTTAGAAGGGTTAACCCAATTTTGAAAAAATCAAAATATGAAAATCTGGTTTTAATGTATAGTTTCATCGAGCACTGACATAAGATGATGGTCAAAGAGGTTTGGAACCTTTGTTGCCTCCATTTCTCTAGAAAATGAAGATTTTATAATGGTAATTCCACTAATTTAGGCAAGATATGAAATTTTACTAAACTAAATGTTAAAAATTATAATGATTCCTATATTTCATGAAAGAGAGTTTAGAATACGTTAATTCAATGTAGAATGTGTTTTAAATTTTAAAACAAAAGTAAAGAGTATAAACTTCAGATATAGAGCATTTAAAAACTCAATATTTTAAAGGGTTAACCCACGGATTTTGAAAAATTCAAAATATGAAAATCTGGTTTTAATGTATAGTTTCATCGAGCACTGACATAAGATGATGGTCAAAGAGGTTTGAACCTTTGTTGCCTCCATTTCTCTAGAAAATGAAGATTTTATAATGGTAATTCCACTAATTTAGGCAAGATATGAAATTTTACTAAACTAAATGTTAAAAATTATAATGATTCCTATATTTCATGAAAGAGAGTTTAGAATACGTTAATTCAAATGTAGAATGTGTTTTAAATTTTAAAACAAAAGTAAAGAGTATAAACTTCAGTATATAGAGCATTTACCTAAAACTCAATATTTTAGAAGGGTTAACCCACGGATTTTGAAAAATTCAAAATATGAAAATCTGGTTTTAATGTATAGTTTCATCGAGCACTGACATAAGATGATGGTCAAAGAGGTTTGAACCTTTGTTGCCTCCATTTCTCTAGAAAATGAAGATTTTATAATGGTAATTCCACTAATTTAGGCAAGATATGAAATTTTACTAAACTAAATGTTAAAAATTATAATGATTCCTATATTTCATGAAAGAGAGTTTAGAATACGTTAATTCAAATGTAGAATGTGTTTTAAATTTTAAAACAAAAGTAAAGAGTATAAACTTCAGTATATAGAGCATTTACCAAAACTCAATATTTTAGAAGGGTTAACCCACGGATTTTGAAAAATTCAAAATATGAAAATCTGGTTTTAATGTATAGTTTCATCGAGCACTGACATAAGATGATGGTCAAAGAGGTTTGGAACCTTTGTTGCCTCCATTTCTAGAAAATGAAGATTTTATAATGGTAATTCCACTAATTTAGGCAAGATATGAAATTTTACTAAACTAAATGTTAAAAATTATAATGATTCCTATATTTCATGAAAGAGAGTTTAGAATACGTTAATTCAAGTGTAGAATGTGTTTTAAATTTTAAAACAAAAGTAAAGAGTATAAACTTCAGTATATAGAGCATTTACGAAAACTCAATATTTTAAAGGGTTAACCCACGATTTTGAAAAAATTCAAAATATGAAAATCTGGTTTTAATGTATAGTTTCATCGAGCACTGACATAAGATGATGGTCAAAGAGGTTTGGAACCTTTGTTGCCTCATTTCTCTAGAAAATGAAGATTTTATAATGGTAATTCCACTAATTTAGGCAAGATATGAAATTTTACTAAACTAAATGTTAAAAATTATAATGATTCCTATATTTCATGAAAGAGAGTTTAGAATACGTTAATTCAAATGTAGAATGTGTTTTAAATTTTAAAACAAAAGTAAAGAGTATAAACTTCAGTATATAGAGCATTTACTAAAACTCAATATTTTAGAAGGGTTAACCCACGATTTTGAAAAAATTCAAAATATGAAAATCTGGTTTTAATGTATAGTTTCATCGAGCACTGACATAAGATGATGGTCAAAGAGGTTTGAAACCTTTGTTGCCTCCATTTCTAGAAAATGAAGATTTTATAATGGTAATTCCACTAATTTAGGCAGATATGAAATTTTACTAAACTAAATGTTAAAAATTATAATGATTCCTATATTTCATGAAAGAGAGTTTAGAATACTTAATTCAAATGTAGAATGTGTTTTAAATTTTAAAACAAAAGTAAAGAGTATAAACTTCAGTATATAGAGCATTTACCAAAACTCAATATTTTAAGGGTTAACCCACGGATTTTGAAAAATTCAAAATATGAAAATCTGGTTTTAATGTATAGTTTCATCGAGCACTGACATAAGATGATGGTCAAAGAGGTTTGGAACCTTTGTTGCCTCCATTTCTCTAGAAAATGAAGATTTTATAATGGTAATTCCACTAATTTAGGCAGATATGAAATTTTACTAAACTAAATGTTAAAAATTATAATGATTCCTATATTTCATGAAAGAGAGTTTAGAATACGTTAATTCAAATGTAGAATGTGTTTTAAATTTTAAAACAAAAGTAAAGAGTATAAACTTCAGATATAGAGCATTTATAAAACTCAATATTTTAGAAGGGTTAACCCACGGATTTTGAAAAATTCAAAATATGAAAATCTGGTTTTAATGTATAGTTTCATCGAGCACTGACATAAGATGATGGTCAAAGAGGTTTGGAACCTTTGTTGCCTCCATTTCTCTAGAAAATGAAGATTTTATAATGGTAATTCCACTAATTTAGGCATATGAAATTTTACTAAACTAAATGTTAAAAATTATAATGATTCCTATATTTCATGAAAGAGAGTTTAGAATACGTTAATTCAAATGTAGAATGTGTTTTAAATTTTAAAACAAAAGTAAAGAGTATAAACTTCAGTATAGAGCATTTACCAAAACTCAATATTTTAGAAGGGTTAACCCACGGATTTTGAAAAATTCAAAAATATGAAAATCTGGTTTTAATGTATAGTTTCATCGAGCACTGACATAAGATGATGGTCAAAGAGGTTTGGAACCTTTGTTGCCTCCATTTCTAGAAAATGAAGATTTTATAATGGTAATTCCACTAATTTAGGCAAGATATGAAATTTTACTAAACTAAATGTTAAAAATTATAATGATTCCTATATTTCATGAAAGAGAGTTTAGAATACGTTAATTCAAGTGTAGAATGTGTTTTAAATTTTAAAACAAAAGTAAAGAGTATAAACTTCAGTATATAGAGCATTTACCAAAACTCAATATTTTAGAGGGTTAACCCACGGATTTTGAAAAATTCAAAATATGAAAATCTGGTTTTAATGTATAGTTTCATCGAGCACTGACATAAGATGATGGTCAAAGAGGTTTGGAACCTTTGTTGCCTCCATTTCTCTAGAAAATGAAGATTTTATAATGGTAATTCCACTAATTTAGGCAGATATGAAATTTTACTAAACTAAATGTTAAAAATTATAATGATTCCTATATTTCATGAAAGAGAGTTTAGAATACGTTAATTCAAATGTAGAATGTGTTTTAAATTTTAAAACAAAAGTAAAGAGTATAAACTTCAGTATATAGAGCATTTAAAACTCAATATTTTAGAAGGGTTAACCCACGGATTTTGAAAAATTCAAAATATGAAAATCTGGTTTTAATGTATAGTTTCATCGAGCACTGACATAAGATGATGGTCAAAGAGGTTTGAACCTTTGTTGCCTCCATTTCTCTAGAAAATGAAGATTTTATAATGGTAATTCCACTAATTTAGGCAAGATATGAAATTTTACTAAACTAAATGTTAAAAATTATAATGATTCCTATATTTCATGAAAGAGAGTTTAGAATACGTTAATTCAAGTGTAGAATGTGTTTTAAATTTTAAAACAAAAGTAAAGAGTATAAACTTCAGTATATAGCATTTACCAAAACTCAATATTTTAGAAGGGTTAACCCACTGGATTTTGAAAAATTCAAAATATGAAAATCTGGTTTTAATGTATAGTTTCATCGAGCACTGACATAAGATGATGGTCAAAGAGGTTTGGAACCTTTGTTGCCTCCATTTCTCTAGAAAATGAAGATTTTATAATGGTAATTCCACTAATTTAGGCAAGATATGAAATTTTACTAAACTAAATGTTAAAAATTATAATGATTCCTATATTTCATGAAAGAGAGTTTAGAATACGTTAATTCAAATGTAGAATGTGTTTTAAATTTTAAAACAAAAGTAAAGAGTATAAACTTCAGATATAGAGCATTTACCAAAACTCAATATTTTAGAAGGGTTAACCCAGATTTTGAAAAATTCAAAATATGAAAATCTGGTTTTAATGTATAGTTTCATCGAGCACTGACATAAGATGATGGTCAAAGAGGTTTGAACCTTTGTTGCCTCCATTTCTCTAGAAAATGAAGATTTTATAATGGTAATTCCACTAATTTAGGCAGATATGAAATTTTACTAAACTAAATGTTAAAAATTATAATGATTCCTATATTTCATGAAAGAGAGTTTAGAATACGTTATTCAAATGTAGAATGTGTTTTAAATTTTAAAACAAAAGTAAAGAGTATAAACTTCAGATATGAGCATTTACCAAAACTCAATATTTTGAAGGGTTAACCCAGATTTTGAAAAATTCAAAAATGAAAATCTGGTTTTAATGTATAGTTTCATGACATGATAAGAGGTTTGGAAACCTTTGTTGCCTCCATTTCTCTAGAAAATGAAGATTTTATAATGGTAATTCCACTAATTTAGGCAAGATATGAAATTTTACTAAACTAAATGTTAAAAATTATAATGATTCCTATATTTCATGAAAGAGAGTTTAGAATACGTTAATTCAAATGTAGAATGTGTTTTAAATTTTAAAACAAAAGTAAAGAGTATAAACTTCAGTATATAGAGCATTTACCTAAAACTCAATATTTTAGAAGGGTTAACCCATGGATTTTGAAAAATTCAAAATATGAAAATCTGGTTTTAATGTATAGTTTCATCGAGCACTGACATAAGATGATGGTCAAAGAGGTTTGAACCTTTGTTGCCTCCATTTCTAGAAAATGAAGATTTTATAATGGTAATTCCACTAATTTAGGCAGATATGATTTTACTAAACTAAATGTTAAAAATTATAATGATTCCTATATTTCATGAAAGAGAGTTTAGAATAAATTCAAATGTAGAATGTGTTTTAAATTTTAAAACAAAAGTAAAGAGTATAAACTTCAGTATATTTACCAAAACTCAATATTTTAGGGGTTAACCCACGATTTTGAAAAATTCAAAATATGAAAATCTGGTTTTAATGTATAGTTTCATCGAGCACTGACATAAGATGATGGTCAAAGAGGTTTGGAACCTTTGTTGCCTCCATTTCTCTAGAAAATGAAGATTTTATAATGGTAATTCCACTAATTTAGGCAAGATATGAAATTTTACTAAACTAAATGTTAAAAATTATAATGATTCCTATATTTCATGAAAGAGAGTTTAGAATACGTTAATTCAATGTAGAATGTGTTTTAAATTTTAAAACAAAAGTAAAGAGTATAAACTTCAGTATATAGAGCATTTACCAAAACTCAATATTTTAGAAGGGTTAACCCAAGATTTTGAAAAATTCAAAAATATGAAAATCTGGTTTTAATGTATAGTTTCATCGAGCACTGACATAAGATGATGGTCAAAGAGGTTTGAAACTTTGTTGCCTCTATTTCTCTAGAAAATGAAGATTTTATAATGGTAATTCCACTAATTTAGGCATATATGAAATTTTACTAAACTAAATGTTAAAAATTATAATGATTCCTATATTTCATGAAAGAGAGTTTAGAATACTAATTCATGTAGAATGTGTTTTAAATTTTAAAACAAAAGTAAAGAGTATAAACTTCAGTATATATTTTAAAAACTCAATATTTTAGAAGGGTTAACCCACGGATTTTGAAAAATTCAAAAATATGAAAATCTGGTTTTAATGTATAGTTTCATCGAGCACTGACATAAGATGATGGTCAAAGAGGTTTGAACCTTTGTTGCCTCCATTTCTAGAAAATGAAGATTTTATAATGGTAATTCCACTAATTTAGGCAAGATATGAAATTTTACTAAACTAAATGTTAAAAATTATAATGATTCCTATATTTCATGAAAGAGAGTTTAGAATACGTTAATTCAAATGTAGAATGTGTTTTAAATTTTAAAACAAAAGTAAAGAGTATAAACTTCAGTATATGAGCATTTACAAAACTCAATATTTTAGGGGTTAACCCACTGATTTTGAAAAATTCAAAAATGAAAATCTGGTTTTAATGTATAGTTTCATCGAGCACTGACATAAGATGATGGTCAAAGAGGTTTGGAACCTTTGTTGCCTCTAGAAAATGAAGATTTTATAATGGTAATTCCACTAATTTAGGCAAGATATGAAATTTTACTAAACTAAATGTTAAAAATTATAATGATTCCTATATTTCATGAAAGAGAGTTTAGAATACGTTAATTCAAATGTAGAATGTGTTTTAAATTTTAAAACAAAAGTAAAGAGTATAAACTTCAGTATATAGAGCATTTACCAAAACTCAATATTTTAAGGGTTAACCCACGATTTTGAAAAATTCAAAAATATGAAAATCTGGTTTTAATGTATAGTTTCATCGAGCACTGACATAAGATGATGGTCAAAGAGGTTTGGAACCTTTGTTGCCTCCTAGAAAATGAAGATTTTATAATGGTAATTCCACTAATTTAGGCAGATATGAAATTTTACTAAACTAAATGTTAAAAATTATAATGATTCCTATATTTCATGAAAGAGAGTTTAGAATACGTTAATTCAAGAATGTGTTTTAAATTTTAAAACAAAAGTAAAGAGTATAAACTTCAGTATATAGAGCATTTACCTAAAACTCAATATTTTAGAAGGGTTAACCCATTTTGAAAAATTCAAAATATGAAAATCTGGTTTTAATGTATAGTTTCATCGAGCACTGACATAAGATGATGGTCAAAGAGGTTTGAACCTTTGTTGCCTCATTTCTCTAGAAAATGAAGATTTTATAATGGTAATTCCACTAATTTAGGCAAGATATGAAATTTTACTAAACTAAATGTTAAAAATTATAATGATTCCTATATTTCATGAAAGAGAGTTTAGAATACGTTAATTCAAATGTAGAATGTGTTTTAAATTTTAAAACAAAAGTAAAGAGTATAAACTTCAGATATAGAGCATTTACAAAACTCAATATTTTAGGGTTAACCCATGATTTTGAAAAATTTCAAAAATGAAAATCTGGTTTTAATGTATAGTTTCATCGAGCACTGACATAAGATGATGGTCAAAGAGGTTTGGAACCTTTGTTGCCTCCATTTCTCTAGAAAATGAAGATTTTATAATGGTAATTCCACTAATTTAGGCATATGAAATTTTACTAAACTAAATGTTAAAAATTATAATGATTCCTATATTTCATGAAAGAGAGTTTAGAATACGTTAATTCAAATGTAGAATGTGTTTTAAATTTTAAAACAAAAGTAAAGAGTATAAACTTCAGATATAGCATTTATAAAACTCAATATTTTAGAAGGGTTAACCCACGGATTTTGAAAAATTCAAAAATATGAAAATCTGGTTTTAATGTATAGTTTCATCGAGCACTGACATAAGATGATGGTCAAAGAGGTTTGGAACCTTTGTTGCCTCCATTTCTCTAGAAAATGAAGATTTTATAATGGTAATTCCACTAATTTAGGCAAGATATGAAATTTTACTAAACTAAATGTTAAAAATTATAATGATTCCTATATTTCATGAAAGAGAGTTTAGAATACGTTAATTCAAATGTAGAATGTGTTTTAAATTTTAAAACAAAAGTTATAAACTTCAGTATAAAGCATTTACCAAAACTCAATATTTTAGAAGGGTTAACCCACGGATTTTGAAAAAACAAAAATGAAAATCTGGTTTTAATGTATAGTTTCATCGAGCACTGACATAAGATGATGGTCAAAGAGGTTTGGAACCTTTGTTGCCTCCATTTCTCTAGAAAATGAAGATTTTATAATGGTAATTCCACTAATTTAGAAGATATGAAATTTTACTAAACTAAATGTTAAAAATTATAATGATTCCTATATTTCATGAAAGAGAGTTTAGAATACGTTAATTCAAATGTAGAATGTGTTTTAAATTTTAAAACAAAAGTAAAGAGTATAAACTTCAGTATATAGAGCATTTACCAAAACTCAATATTTTAGGGGTTAACCCACGATTTTGAAAAATTCAAAAAATGAAAATCTGGTTTTAATGTATAGTTTCATCGAGCACTGACATAAGATGATGGTCAAAGAGGTTTGAACCTTTGTTGCCTCCATTTCTCTAGAAAATGAAGATTTTATAATGGTAATTCCACTAATTTAGGCAAGATATGAAATTTTACTAAACTAAATGTTAAAAATTATAATGATTCCTATATTTCATGAAAGAGAGTTTAGAATACGTTAATTCAAATGTAGAATGTGTTTTAAATTTTAAAACAAAAGTAAAGAGTATAAACTTCAGTATATAGAGCATTTACCTAAAACTCAATATTTTAAGGGGTTAACCCACGGATTTTGAAAAATTAAAAATATGAAAATCTGGTTTTAATGTATAGTTTCATCGAGCACTGACATAAGATGATGGTCAAAGAGGTTTGAACCTTTGTTGCCTCCATTTCTCTAGAAAATGAAGATTTTATAATGGTAATTCCACTAATTTAGGCAAGATATGAAATTTTACTAAACTAAATGTTAAAAATTATAATGATTCCTATATTTCATGAAAGAGAGTTTAGAATACGTTAATTCAAATGTAGAATGTGTTTTAAATTTTAAAACAAAAGTAAAGAGTATAAACTTCAGTATATAGAGCATTTACTCAATATTTTTTAAGGGTTAACCCAATGATTTTGAAAAATTCAAAAATATGAAAATCTGGTTTTAATGTATAGTTTCATCGAGCACTGACATAAGATGATGGTCAAAGAGGTTTGAACCTTTGTTGCCTCCATTTCTCTAGAAAATGAAGATTTTATAATGGTAATTCCACTAATTTAGGCAGATATGAAATTTTACTAAACTAAATGTTAAAAATTATAATGATTCCTATATTTCATGAAAGAGAGTTTAGAATACGTTAATTCAATGTAGAATGTGTTTTAAATTTTAAAACAAAAGTAAAGAGTATAAACTTCAGTATATAGAGCATTTACCAAAACTCAATATTTTAGAAGGGTTAACCCAATGATTTTGAAAAATTCAAAATATGAAAATCTGGTTTTAATGTATAGTTTCATCGAGCACTGACATAAGATGATGGTCAAAGAGGTTTGAACCTTTGTTGCCTCCATTTCTAGAAAATGAAGATTTTATAATGGTAATTCCACTAATTTAGGCAAGATATGAAATTTTACTAAACTAAATGTTAAAAATTATAATGATTCCTATATTTCATGAAAGAGAGTTTAGAATACGTTAATTCAAATGTAGAATGTGTTTTAAATTTTAAAACAAAAGTAAAGAGTATAAACTTCAGTATATAGAGCATTTAAAAACTCAATATTTTAGAAGGGTTAACCCAGGATTTTGAAAAATCAAAAATGAAAATCTGGTTTTAATGTATAGTTTCATCGAGCACTGACATAAGATGATGGTCAAAGAGGTTTGGAACCTTTGTTGCCTCCATTTCTAGAAAATGAAGATTTTATAATGGTAATTCCACTAATTTAGGCAGATATGAAATTTTACTAAACTAAATGTTAAAAATTATAATGATTCCTATATTTCATGAAAGAGAGTTTAGAATACGTTAATTCAAATGTAGAATGTGTTTTAAATTTTAAAACAAAAGTAAAGAGTATAAACTTCAGTATATAGAGCATTTACCAAAACTCAATATTTTAAAGGGTTAACCCACGGATTTTGAAAAATTCAAAATATGAAAATCTGGTTTTAATGTATAGTTTCATCGAGCACTGACATAAGATGATGGTCAAAGAGGTTTGGAACCTTTGTTGCCTCCATTTCTAGAAAATGAAGATTTTATAATGGTAATTCCACTAATTTAGGCAGATATATGAAATTTTACTAAACTAAATGTTAAAAATTATAATGATTCCTATATTTCATGAAAGAGAGTTTAGAATACGTTAATTCAAATGTAGAATGTGTTTTAAATTTTAAAACAAAAGTAAAGAGTATAAACTTCAGTATATAGAGCATTTACAAAACTCAATATTTTAGAAGGGTTAACCCACTGATTTTGAAAAATTCAAAATATGAAAATCTGGTTTTAATGTATAGTTTCATCGAGCACTGACATAAGATGATGGTCAAAGAGGTTTGGAACCTTGTTGCCTCCATTTCTAGAAAATGAAGATTTTATAATGGTAATTCCACTAATTTAGGCAAGATATGAAATTTTACTAAACTAAATGTTAAAATTATAATGATTCCTATATTTCATGAAAGAGAGTTTAGAATACGTTAATTCAAATGTAGAATGTGTTTTAAATTTTAAAACAAAAGTAAAGAGTATAAACTTCAGTATATAGAGCATTTACCAAAACTCAATATTTTAGAAGGGTTAACCCACGGATTTTGAAAAATTCAAAATATGAAAATCTGGTTTTAATGTATAGTTTCATCGAGCACTGACATAAGATGATGGTCAAAGAGGTTTGGAACCTTTGTTGCCTCCATTTCTAGAAAATGAAGATTTTATAATGGTAATTCCACTAATTTAGGCAAGATATGAAATTTTACTAAACTAAATGTTAAAAATTATAATGATTCCTATATTTCATGAAAGAGAGTTTAGAATACGTTAATTCAAATGTAGAATGTGTTTTAAATTTTAAACAAAAGTAAAGAGTATAAACTTCAGTATATAGAGCATTTACCAAAACTCAATATTTTAGAAGGTTAACCCAGATTTTGAAAAATTCAAAATATGAAAATCTGGTTTTAATGTATAGTTTCATCGAGCACTGACATAAGATGATGGTCAAAGAGGTTTGGAACCTTTGTTGCCTCCATTCTCTAGAAAATGAAGATTTTATAATGGTAATTCCACTAATTTAGGCAAGATATGAAATTTTACTAAACTAAATGTTAAAAATTATAATGATTCCTATATTTCATGAAAGAGAGTTTAGAATACGTTAATTCAAATGTAGAATGTGTTTTAAATTTTAAAACAAAAGTAAAGAGTATAAACTTCAAGTATAGAGCATTTACCAAAACTCAATATTTTAGAAGGGTTAACCCACGGATTTTGAAAAATTCAAAATATGAAAATCTGGTTTTAATGTATAGTTTCATCGAGCACTGACATAAGATGATGGTCAAAGAGGTTTGAACCTTTGTTGCCTCCATTTCTAGAAAATGAAGATTTTATAATGGTAATTCCACTAATTTAGGCAGATATGAAATTTTACTAAACTAAATGTTAAAAATTATAATGATTCCTATATTTCATGAAAGAGAGTTTAGAATACGTTAATTCAAATGTAGAATGTGTTTTAAATTTTAAAACAAAAGTAAAGAGTATAAACTTCAGTATATGAGCATTTACCAAAACTCAATATTTTAGGGGTTAACCCACGGATTTTGAAAAATTCAAAAATGAAAATCTGGTTTTAATGTATAGTTTCATCGAGCACTGACATAAGATGATGGTCAAAGAGGTTTGGAACCTTTGTTGCCTCCATTTCTCTAGAAAATGAAGATTTTATAATGGTAATTCCACTAATTTAGGCAAGATATGAAATTTTACTAAACTAAATGTTAAAAATTATAATGATTCCTATATTTCATGAAAGAGAGTTTAGAATACGTTAATTCAAATGTAGAATGTGTTTTAAATTTTAAAACAAAAGTAAAGAGTATAAACTTCAGTATATAGCATTTACAAAACTCAATATTTTAGAAGGGTTAACCCACGATTTTGAAAAATTCAAAATATGAAAATCTGGTTTTAATGTATAGTTTCATCGAGCACTGACATAAGATGATGGTCAAAGAGGTTTGGAACCTTTGTTGCCATTTCTAGAAAATGAAGATTTTATAATGGTAATTCCACTAATTTAAGATATGAAATTTTACTAAACTAAATGTTAAAAATTATAATGATTCCTATATTTCATGAAAGAGAGTTTAGAATACGTTAATTCAAATGTAGAATGTGTTTTAAATTTTAAAACAAAAGTAAAGAGTATAAACTTCAGATATAGCATTTACCAAAACTCAATATTTTAGAAGGGTTAACCACGATTTTGAAAAATTCAAAAATATGAAAATCTGGTTTTAATGTATAGTTTCATCGAGCACTGACATAAGATGATGGTCAAAGAGGTTTGGAACCTTTGTTGCCTCCATTTCTCTAGAAAATGAAGATTTTATAATGGTAATTCCACTAATTTAGGCAAGATATGAAATTTTACTAAACTAAATGTTAAAAATTATAATGATTCCTATATTTCATGAAAGAGAGTTTAGAATACGTTAATTCAAATGTAGAATGTGTTTTAAATTTTAAAACAAAAGTAAAGAGTATAAACTTCAGATATGAGCATTTACCTAAAACTCAATATTTTGAAGGGTTAACCCACTGATTTTGAAAAATTCAAAATATGAAAATCTGGTTTTAATGTATAGTTTCATCGAGCACTGACATAAGATGATGGTCAAAGAGGTTTGAACCTTTGTTGCCTCCATTTCTAGAAAATGAAGATTTTATAATGGTAATTCCACTAATTTAGGCAAGATATGAAATTTTACTAAACTAAATGTTAAAAATTATAATGATTCCTATATTTCATGAAAGAGAGTTTAGAATACGTTAATGTAGAATGTGTTTTAAATTTTAAAACAAAAGTAAAGAGTATAAACTTCAGATATAGAGCATTTACCAAAACTCAATATTTTAAGGGTTAACCCACGATTTTGAAAAATTCAAAATATGAAAATCTGGTTTTAATGTATAGTTTCATCGAGCACTGACATAAGATGATGGTCAAAGAGGTTTGAACCTTTGCCTCCATTTCTAGAAAATGAAGATTTTATAATGGTAATTCCACTAATTTAGGCAAGATATGAAATTTTACTAAACTAAATGTTAAAAATTATAATGATTCCTATATTTCATGAAAGAGAGTTTAGAATACGTTAATTCAAATGTAGAATGTGTTTTAAATTTTAAAACAAAAGTAAAGAGTATAAACTTCAATATGAGCATTTACCTAAAACTCAATATTTTAGAAGGGTTAACCCACGGATTTTGAAAAAAATTCAAAAATATGAAAATCTGGTTTTAATGTATAGTTTCATCGAGCACTGACATAAGATGATGGTCAAAGAGGTTTGAACCTTTGTTGCCTCCATTTCTAGAAAATGAAGATTTTATAATGGTAATTCCACTAATTTAGGCAAGATATGAAATTTTACTAAACTAAATGTTAAAAAATTATAATGATTCCTATATTTCATGAAAGAGAGTTTAGAATACGTTAATTCAAATGTAGAATGTGTTTTAAATTTTAAAACAAAAGTAAAGAGTATAAACTTCAGTATATAGAGCATTTACCAAAACTCAATATTTTAAGGGTTAACCCAATGATTTTGAAAAAAATTCAAAATATGAAAATCTGGTTTTAATGTATAGTTTCATCGAGCACTGACATAAGATGATGGTCAAAGAGGTTTGAACCTTGTTGCCTCCATTTCTCTAGAAAATGAAGATTTTATAATGGTAATTCCACTAATTTAGGCAAGATATGAAATTTTACTAAACTAAATGTTAAAAATTATAATGATTCCTATATTTCATGAAAGAGAGTTTAGAATACGTTAATTCAAATGTAGAATGTGTTTTAAATTTTAAAACAAAAGTAAAGAGTATAAACTTCATATAGAGCATTTACAAAACTCAATATTTTAAGGGTTAACCCATTTTGAAAAATTCAAAAATATGAAAATCTGGTTTTAATGTATAGTTTCATCGAGCACTGACATAAGATGATGGTCAAAGAGGTTTGAACCTTTGTTGCCTCCATTTCTAGAAAATGAAGATTTTATAATGGTAATTCCACTAATTTAGGCAAGATAAATTTTACTAAACTAAATGTTAAAAATTATAATGATTCCTATATTTCATGAAAGAGAGTTTAGAATACGTAAATTCAAATGTAGAATGTGTTTTTAAATTTTAAAACAAAAGTAAAGAGTATAAACTTCAGTATATAGAGCATTTACCAAAACTCAATATTTTGTAAGGGTTAACCCACGGATTTTGAAAAAACAAAATATGAAAATCTGGTTTTAATGTATAGTTTCATCGAGCACTGACATAAGATGATGGTCAAAGAGGTTTGAACCTTTGTTGCCTCCATTTCTAGAAAATGAAGATTTTATAATGGTAATTCCACTAATTTAGGCAAGATATGAAATTTTACTAAACTAAATGTTAAAAAATTATAATGATTCCTATATTTCATGAAAGAGAGTTTAGAATACGTTAATTCAAATGTAGAATGTGTTTTAAATTTTAAAACAAAAGTAAAGAGTATAAACTTCAGATATGAGCATTTATCAAAACTCAATATTTTAGAGGGTTAACCTACGGATTTTGAAAAAAATTCAAAAATATGAAAATCTGGTTTTAATGTATAGTTTCATCGAGCACTGACATAAGATGATGGTCAAAGAGGTTTGAACCTTTGTTGCTCCATTTCTAGAAAATGAAGATTTTATAATGGTAATTCCACTAATTTAGGCAATATGAAATTTTACTAAACTAAATGTTAAAAATTATAATGATTCCTATATTTCATGAAAGAGAGTTTAGAATACGTTAATTCAAATGTAGAATGTGTTTTAAATTTTAAAACAAAAGTAAAGAGTATAAACTTCAGATATAGAGCATTTACCAAAACTCAATATTTTGAAGGGTTAACCCACGGATTTTGAAAAAATTCAAAATATGAAAATCTGGTTTTAATGTATAGTTTCATCGAGCACTGACATAAGATGATGGTCAAAGAGGTTTGAACCTTTGTTGCCTCTTTCTCTAGAAAATGAAGATTTTATAATGGTAATTCCACTAATTTAGGCAAGATATGAAATTTTACTAAACTAAATGTTAAAAATTATAATGATTCCTATATTTCATGAAAGAGAGTTTAGAATACGTTAATTCAAATGTAGAATGTGTTTTAAATTTTAAAACAAAAGTAAAGAGTATAAACTTCATATAGCATTTACCAAAACTCAATATTTTGAAGGGTTAACCCACGATTTTGAAAAATTCAAAATATGAAAATCTGGTTTTAATGTATAGTTTCATCGAGCACTGACATAAGATGATGGTCAAAGAGGTTTGAACCTTTGTTGCCTCCATTTCTAGAAAATGAAGATTTTATAATGGTAATTCCACTAATTTAGGCAATATGAAATTTTACTAAACTAAATGTTAAAAATTATAATGATTCCTATATTTCATGAAAGAGAGTTTAGAATACGTTAATTCAATGTAGAATGTGTGTTTTAAATTTTAAAACAAAAGTAAAGAGTATAAACTTCAGTATATAGAGCATTTACCAAAACTCAATATTTTAGAAGGGTTAACCCATGATTTTGAAAAAATCAAAATATGAAAATCTGGTTTTAATGTATAGTTTCATCGAGCACTGACATAAGATGATGGTCAAAGAGGTTTGGAACCTTTGTTGCCTCCATTTCTAGAAAATGAAGATTTTATAATGGTAATTCCACTAATTTAGGCAAGATATGAAATTTTACTAAACTAAATGTTAAAAAATTATAATGATTCCTATATTTCATGAAAGAGAGTTTAGAATACGTTAATTCAAATGTAGAATGTGTTTTAAATTTTAAAACAAAAGTAAAGAGTATAAACTTCAGATATAGAGCATTTAATAAAACTCAATATTTTAAGGGTTAACCTACGGATTTTGAAAAAAATCAAAAATATGAAAATCTGGTTTTAATGTATAGTTTCATCGAGCACTGACATAAGATGATGGTCAAAGAGGTTTGAAACTTTGTTGCCTCCATTTCTAGAAAATGAAGATTTTATAATGGTAATTCCACTAAGGCGGATATGAAATTTTACTAAACTAAATGTTAAAAATTATAATGATTCCTATATTTCATGAAAGAGAGTTTAGAATACGTTAATTCAAATGTAGAATGTGTTTTAAATTTTAAAACAAAAGTAAAGAGTATAAACTTCAGTATATCATTTAAAACTCAATATTTTGGGGTTAACCTACGGATTTTGAAAAATTCAAAAATGAAAATCTGGTTTTAATGTATAGTTTCATCGAGCACTGACATAAGATGATGGTCAAAGAGGTTTGAACCTTGTTGCCTCCATTTCTCTAGAAAATGAAGATTTTATAATGGTAATTCCACTAATTTAGGCAAGATATGAAATTTTACTAAACTAAATGTTAAAAATTATAATGATTCCTATATTTCATGAAAGAGAGTTTAGAATACGTTAATTCAAATGTAGAATGTGTTTTTAAATTTTAAAACAAAAGTAAAGAGTATAAACTTCAGTATATAGAGCATTTACCAAAACTCAATATTTTAAGGGGTTAACCCACGGATTTTGAAAAATTCAAAATATGAAAATCTGGTTTTAATGTATAGTTTCATCGAGCACTGACATAAGATGATGGTCAAAGAGGTTTGAACCTTTGTTCCATTTCTAGAAAATGAAGATTTTATAATGGTAATTCCACTAATTTAGGCAGTATATGAAATTTTACTAAACAAAATGTTAAAAAATTATAATGATTCCTATATTTCATGAAAGAGAGTTTAGAATACGTTAATTCAAATGTAGAATGTGTTTTAAATTTTAAAACAAAAGTAAAGAGTATAAACTTCAGTATATAGAGCATTTACCAAAACTCAATATTTTAAAGGTTAACCCAATGGATTTTGAAAAATCAAAAATGAAAATCTGGTTTTAATGTATAGTTTCATCGAGCACTGACATAAGATGATGGTCAAAGAGGTTTGAAACCTTTGTTGCCTCCATTTCTCTAGAAAATGAAGATTTTATAATGGTAATTCCACTAATTTAGGCAAGATATGAAATTTTACTAAACTAAATGTTAAAAATTATAATGATTCCTATATTTCATGAAAGAGAGTTTAGAATACGTTAATTCAATGTAGAATGTGTTTTAAATTTTAAAACAAAAGTAAAGAGTATAAACTTCAGATATAGAGCATTTAACTTAAAACTCAATATTTTAAGGGTTAACCCACGGATTTTGAAAAATTCAAAAATGAAAATCTGGTTTTAATGTATAGTTTCATCGAGCACTGACATAAGATGATGGTCAAAGAGGTTTGAACCTTTGTTGCCTCTAGAAAATGAAGATTTTATAATGGTAATTCCACTAATTTAGGTATATGAAATTTTACTAAACTAAATGTTAAAAAATTATAATGATTCCTATATTTCATGAAAGAGAGTTTAGAATACGTTAATTCAAATGTAGAATGTGTTTTAAATTTTAAAACAAAAGTAAAGAGTATAAACTTCAAGATATAGAGCATTTACCAAAACTCAATATTTTAAGGGTTAACCCATGATTTTGAAAAAAATTCAAAAATATGAAAATCTGGTTTTAATGTATAGTTTCATCGAGCACTGACATAAGATGATGGTCAAAGAGGTTTGAACCTTTGTTGCCTCCATTTCTAGAAAATGAAGATTTTATAATGGTAATTCCACTAATTTAGGCAGATATGAAATTTTACTAAACTAAATGTTAAAAAATTATAATGATTCCTATATTTCATGAAAGAGAGTTTAGAATACGTTAATTCAAATGTAGAATGTGTTTTAAATTTTAAACAAAAGTAAAGAGTATAAACTTCAGTATATGAGCATTTAAAAACTCAATATTTTAAGGGGTTAACCCACGGATTTTGAAAAAATCAAAATATGAAAATCTGGTTTTAATGTATAGTTTCATCGAGCACTGACATAAGATGATGGTCAAAGAGGTTTGAACCTTGTTTCCATTTCTAGAAAATGAAGATTTTATAATGGTAATTCCACTAATTTAGGCAGATATGAAATTTTACTAAACTAAATGTTAAAAAATAATGATTCCTATATTTCATGAAAGAGAGTTTAGAATACGTTAATTCAAATGTAGAATGTGTTTTAAATTTAAAACAAAAGTAAAGAGTATAAACTTCAGTATATAGCATCAAAACTCAATATTTTGAAGGTTAACCCACGGATTTTGAAAAATTCAAAATATGAAAATCTGGTTTTAATGTATAGTTTCATCGAAGCACTGACATAAGATGATGGTCAAAGAGGTTTGAACCTTTGTTGCCATTTCTAGAAAATGAAGATTTTATAATTGTAATTCCACTAATTTAGGCAAGATATGAAATTTTACTAAACTAAATGTTAAAAATTATAATGATTCCTATATTTCATGAAAGAGAGTTTAGAATACGTTAATTCAAATGTAGAATGTGTTTTAAATTTTAAAACAAAAGTAAAGAGTATAAACTTCAAGATATGTAGCATTTACCAAAACTCAATATTTTAAAAGGGTTAACCTATGATTTTGAAAAATTCAAAAATATGAAAATCTGGTTTTAATGTATAGTTTCATCGAGCACTGACATAAGATGATGGTCAAAGAGGTTTGAACCTTGTTGCTCCATTTCTAGAAAATGAAGATTTATAATGGTAATTCCACTAATTTAAAGATATGAAATTTTACTAAACTAAATGTTAAAAATTATAATGATTCCTATATTTCATGAAAGAGAGTTTAGAATACGTTAATTCAAATGTAGAATGTGTTTTAAATTTTAAAACAAAAGTAAAGAGTATAAACTTCAGTATATGAGCATTTACCAAAACTCAATATTTTAAAGGGTTAACCTGGAAAAATTCAAAAATGAAAATCTGGTTTTAATGTATAGTTTCATCGAGCACTGACATAAGATGATGGTCAAAGAGGTTTGAACCTTTGTTGCCTATTTCTCAGAAAATGAAGATTTTATAATGGTAATTCCACTAATTTAGGCAAGATATGAAATTTTACTAAACTAAATGTTAAAAATTATAATGATTCCTATATTTCATGAAAGAGAGTTTAGATACGTTAATTCAAATGTAGAATGTGTTTTAAATTTTAAAACAAAAGTAAAGAGTATAAATCAATATATAGCATTTACCAAAACTCAATATTTTAGAAGGGTTAACCCACTGATTTTGAAAAATTCAAAATATGAAAATCTGGTTTTAATGTATAGTTTCATCGAGCACTGACATAAGATGATGAGGTTTGAAACCTTTGTTGCCTCCATTTCTAGAAAATGAAGATTTTATAATGGTAATTCCACTAATTTAAAAGATATGAAATTTTACTAAACTAAATGTTAAAATTATAATGATTCCTATATTTCATGAAAGAGAGTTTAGAATAATTCAAATGTAGAATGTTTTAAATTTTAAAACAAAAGTAAAGAGTATAAACTTCAAGTATATAGTATTTAAAAACTCAATATTTTAGAAGGGTTAACCCACGGATTTTGAAAAATTGAAAATCTGGTTTAATGTATAGTTTCATCGAAAGCACTGACATAAGATGATGGTCAAAGAGGTTTGAACCTTTGTTGCCTCCATTTCTCTAGAAAATGAAGATTTTATAATTGTAATTCCACTAATTTAGGCAAGATATGAAATTTTACTAAACTAAATGTTAAAAATTATAATGATTCCTATATTTCATGAAAGAGAGAATATATTAATTCAAATAGAATGTTTTTAAATTTTAAAACAAAAGTAAAGTATAAACTATCAATATATAGAGCATTTACCAAAACTCAATATTTTAGAAGGTTAACCCACGGATTTTGAAAAAATTGAAAATATGAAAATTGGTTTTAATGTATAGTTTCATCGAGCACTGACATAAGATGATGGTCAAAGAGGTTTGAACCTTTGTTGCCTCCATTTCTCTAAAATGAAGATTTTATAATAATAATTCCACTAATTTAGTGAGATATGAAATTTACTAAACTAAATGTTAAAAATTATAATGATTCCATATTTCATGAAAGAGTTTAGAATACGTATAATTCAAATGCCGTGAATGTGTTTTAAATTTTAAACAAAAGTAAAAGATAAACTTCAAGATTTATCGAAAACTCAATATTTTATGGAACCCACTTATTTTGAAAAATTCAAAAATATGAAAATTATTTTAATGTATAGTTTCATCGAAAGACGACATACATAAGATGATGGTCAAAGAGTTTGGAACCTTTGTTGCCTCATTTCTGTAGAAAATGAAGATTTTAAAAGCAAGACACTAATTTGCGCAGATATGAAATTTTACTAAACAAAATGTTAAAAATTATAATGATTCCTATACCATGAAAGAAGTTTAATATCGCTAATTAAATGTGTAGAATGTGTTTTAATTTTAAAAAAAGAAAAGAGCAACATCGGAGTATATACATTTCACAAAACTCAATATTTTAAGGTAGGGTAACTCCGGATTTTGAAAAATCAAAAAAATGAGAAATCTGGTTTAAATGTATAGTTTCATCGAACACCACTGATAAGAGATGGATTCAAAGTTTGAACCTTGTTGCCTCCATTTCTAGAAAAATGAAGATTTTATAATGGTAATTCCACTAATTTACAGTATGAAATTTTACTAAACTAAATGTTAAAAAATTATAATGATTCCTATATTTCATGGAAGAGTTTAGAATATTAATTAAAATGTGAATGTGTTTTAAATTTTAAAACAAAAGTAAAGAGTATAAACTTCAAGATATAGAGCATTTACGTAAAAATCAATATTTTAGAAGGGGTTAACCCACGATTTTGAAAAAATTCAAAATTGAAAATCTGTTTTTAATGTATAGTCATCGAAAAGCACTGCATAAGATGATGGTCAAAGAGGTTTGGAACCTTTTGCCTCCATTTCTCTAAAATGAAGAGATTTTATAAATGTAATTCCACTAATTTAAAGATATGAAATTACTAACTAAAATTAAAAATTATCTATCCTATATTTCATGAAAGAAGTTTAATACTTTATTTAATTATGTAGAATGTGTTTTAAATTTAAAACAAAAGTAAAATTGTAAACTCGCAGATATGGAGCATTTACTTAAAACTCAATATTTTAAGGTTAACCCACGATTTTATCAAAAAAAATAAAATCTGGTTTTGTATAGTTTCATCGAACCATTATAAGATGATGGTCAAAGAGGTTTGGAACCTTTGTTGCTCCTATTTCTTCAAAAATGAAGATTTTATAATGGTAATTCCACTAATTTAGCATGATAAGAAATTTTCTAAACTAAATGTTAAAAAATTATAATGATTCCTATATTTCATGAAAAGAGAGTTTAGAATGCTAATTCAAATGTAGAATGTAAGTTTTAAATTTTTAAAATAAACTTCTAAATAGAGTATTTACCGAAAACTCAATATTTTAGAAGGGTTAACCTAATGATTTTGAAAAAAATTCAAAATAAAAAATCTGGTTTTAATGTATAGTTTCATGAGCACTGACATAAGATGATGGTCAAAGAGGTTTGAAACCTTTGTTGCCTCCATTTCTCTAGAAAATGAAGATTTTATAATTGTAATTCCACCTAATTTAATATATGAAATTTTACTAAACAAAATGTTAAAAAAATTATAATGATTCTATATTTCATGAAAGAGAGTTTAGAAATATTAATTCAATGTAGAATGTGTTTTAAATTTTACAAACAAATAGAGAAACTTCAAGATAGCATTTACCGAAATCAATATTTAGAGTTAACCCCACTTTGAAAAAAATCAAAAAAATGAAAATCTGGTTTTAAATGTATAGTCACGAGAGCACTGACATAAGATGATGGTCAAAAGGTTTGAACCTTTGTTGCCTCCATTTCCTAGAAAATGAAGATTTTATAATGGTAATTTAGGCAATATATGAAATTTTACTAAACAAATGTTAAAATTATAATGATTCCTATATTTCATGGAAGAGAGTTTAGAATAATTAATTCAAATGTAGAATGTGTTTTTAAATTTTAAAACAAAGTAAAGAGTATAAACTTCAGTATATAGAGCATTTACCAAAACTCAATATTTTAGAAGGGTTAACCCACGGATTTTGAAAAAAATCAAAAAAAATGAAAATCTGGTTTTAATGTATAGTTTCATCGAGTTACTGACATAAGATGATGGTCAAAGAGGTTTGAAAACCTTTGTTGCCTCCATTTCTCTAGAAAATGAAGATTTTATAATGACATTCCACTAATTTAGCAAGATATGAAATATTTCAAACTAAATGTTAAAAATTATAATGATTCCTATTTTCAAAAAAGAAAGTTGAGAATTTAATAATTCAAATGTTAATGTGTTTTAAATTTTAAAACAAAGTAAAGAGTATAAACCGATATACAGCATTTCACCGAAATATTTTTGAGCAATAACCCACGATTTAGAAAAATTCAAAATAAAAACTGGTTTTAATGTATAGTTTATCGAGCACTGACATAAGATGATGGTCAAAGAGGTTTGAACCTTTGTTGCCTCCATTTCTAGAAATGAAGATTTTATAAAAGTAGTTCCACTCAATTGAAAGATATGAAATTTTACTAAACTAAATGTTAAAAATTATAATGATTCCTATATTTCATGAAAAGAGAGTTTGAATCAGTTAATTCAAAATGTAATGTGTTTTAGAAATTTTGAAAACGTAAAGAGTATAAACTTCGGATATGTAGCATATTACCAAAACTCAATATTTTGAGGGGTTAACCCACGATTTTAAAACAAAAAAAAAATATGAAATCGTGATAGTATCGAGCACTGATAAGATGATGGTCAAAAGGTTTCAAACTTCTTGTCTCCATTTCTGTGAAATGAAGATTTTATAATGATAATTCCACTAATTTATAGATATGAAATTTTACTAAACTAAATTGGAAAAAATTATAATGATTCCTATATTTCTTGCATGGAAGAGAAGTTTAGAATATGTTAATCTGAATGTGTTTTTAAATTTTAAACAAAAAGAGTATAAACATCGTAGATATGCCTAACGAAGTCAATATTTTGAAGGGTTAAACATACCGATTTTGAAAAAATCAAAAAATGAAAATCTGGTTTTAATGTATAGTTTCATCAGCACTGACATAAGATGATGGTCAAAGAGGTTTGAACTTGGGTTGTTTCTGTATTTCTAGAAATGAAGATTTTATAATGGTAATTCCACTAATTTAGGCAAGATATGAAATTTTACAAAACAAAATGTTAAAAATTATATGATTCCTAGCATTTCATGGAAGAGAGTTTAGAATATATTAATTCAATAATGTGTTTTTTAAAATTTTAAAACAACAAAAGTAAAGAGTATAAACTCAAAATATACGAAATTCACGAACTTTAGAAGGAAGCAACCCACATTTTGAAAAAATCAAAAATGAAAATCTGGTTTTACTATAGATTAATTTTTAATCGCACATGACTAAGATGATGGTCAAAGAGGTTTGAAACCTCATTTCGCCTCCATTTCAAAATGATTCTATGAATTCCACCACTTAAGATATGAAATTTACTAAAACAAAATGTTAAAAAAATTATAATGATTCCTATTTCATGGAAGAGTTTCAAATAATTCAAATTGAAGATTTTTTGAATTTTAAACAAAGTAGAAAAGAAAGTAAAACATTGCAGATATGAAAGATTTAACGAACCCATTATTAAGGGTTAACCCACGATTTTGAAAAAATTCAATAAATGAAAATCTGGTTTTAATAGCTTCATCGAGCACCGACATAAGATGATGGTCAAAGAGGTTTAGGAACCTTTACCCATTTTCCTGCCAGAAAATGAAGATTTATAATGGTAATTCCACTATTTAAGATATGAAATTTACTAAACTAAATGTTAAAATTATAATGATTCCTATATCGTATGGAGAGTTTAGAATATATTAATCAATGTAGAATGTGTTTTAAATTTTAAACAAAAAAGTAAAGAGTATAAACTTTGCATATTTACCTAAAACTCAATATTTTAAAGGGTTAAACTCCACGAATTTGAAAAAAAATTCAAAAATGAAAATCCGGTTTTATGTATAGTTTCATCGAGCACGCCGTACATAAGATGATGGTCAAAGAGGTTTGGAACCTTTGTTGCCTCTTCAGAAAATGAAGATTTTATAACGGTAATTCCACTAATTTAGCGATGAAAGTTTACTTAAACTAAATGTTAAAAAATTATAATGATTCCTATATTTCATGAAGAGAGTTTGAATATACTCTAAATGTAGAATGTTTTAGAGACGAACGAAAAGTAAAGAGTATAAACCCAGATATGCAGATTTACCGAAAAACTCAATATTTGGCGGTTAACCCACGGATTTTGAAAAAATCAAAAATATGAAAATTGTTTTAATGTATAGTTTCATCGAAAGACTGACATAAGATGATGGTCAAAGTTTGGAACCTTTGCTCCATTTCTCTGGTAGAAAATGGTTTCGCGTAATTCCACAATTTAGGCAGGATATGAAATTTTTAAACAAAATGTTAAAATTATAATGATTCATATTTCATGAAAAAGAGTCGTGAATATCGCACAATTTGTGTTTTAATTTTGCAAAACAAAGAAGTAAGAGAAACTTCAGTATACAGAGTATCAAAACCTGAAAACTATTTTTAGGGGTTAACCCACGGATTTTGAAAAAGAAAAAATCAAAAAAAGAAAATCTGGTTTTATGTATTTCATCGAGCACTGATATAAGATGATGGTCAGCGTTTGAACTCTTTGGTTCTATTTCTCTCGAAAATGGAAGATTTTATAAGTTAATCGCATATGAAATTTTACTTTAAACCAAAATGTTAAAAATTATAATGATTCCTATATCATGAAAGAGAGTTTAGAATACGTTAATCAAATTTTAGATGTTTCTTTTAAAATTTTAAACAAAAGTAAAGAGTATAAACTTCATATATAGCATTTACCGAAAACTCGAATATTTTGGTTAACTCCACGATTTTGGAAAAGTAAATCCAAAACAAAATCTGGTTTTAATGTATAGTTTCATCGAAAGCAACTGACATAAGATGATGGTCAAAGAGGTTTAGAAACCTTTGTTTCCTCTCCATTTCAAAAATGAAGATTTTATAATGTAATTCTAATTAATTTAGCAAAGTATATGAAATTTTACAAAACTAAATGTTAAAATTATAATGATTCCTATCGCGGAAGAGAGTTGTGAATATATTAATCAAAATGTGTTTTTAAATTTAAAACGAAAAGTATAAACTTCAAGTATATGAGCATTTAACAGCAAACTCAATATTTTATAGGGTTAACCTAATGGATTTTTTGAAAAAATCAAAAATGAAAATCTTTGTTTTAAGATAGTTTCAACGGAAACCATAAGATGATGGTCAAAAGGTTTGAACTTTGTTTCATTTAGAAAATGAAGATTTTATAATAATTCTAATTTAGGAAAATATGAAATTTTACTAAACTAAATGTTAAAAATTATGATTCTATTTCATGGAAGGATAGAATACGTTAATCCAAATGTAGAATGAGTTTTGAAATTTTAAAACAAAGTAAAGATATAAACATCGTGATAGAGCATTTATCAAAAAACTCAATATTTTGGAGAGCAACTGTTAACGCAGTTCGAAAAAAATCAAAAATGAAAATCTGGTTTTAATGTATAGTTTCATCGAAGCACTGACATAAGATGATGGTCAAAAGAGGTTTGAAACCTGTTGCCTCCATTTCAGAAAATGAAGATTTTATAATGAGTAATTCCACTAATGGGCGTGATATGAAATTTTACTAAACTAAATGTTAAAATTATAATGATTCCTATTTCATGAAGAGAGTTTAGAATACGTTAATCTGGTTAGAATGGTGTTTTAAATTTTAAAAAAGTAAAAGCTATAAAATCAGTATATAAAGCATTTATCATTTCAAACTCAAGATTTTAGTAAGGGAAAATAACTACAGATTTTAAAATTCAAAAATAAAATCTGGTTTAATGGTTTCATCGAAAGACTGATAAGATGATGATGGTCGGAGGTTTGAACCTTTGTTGCCTCCATTTCTTAGAAATGAAGATTTTATAATGGTAATTCCACCAATTTAAGATATGAAATTTTACTAAACTAAATGTTAAAATTATAATGATTCCTATATTTCATGAAAGAGTTTAGAATATGTTAATTCAAAATGAATGTTTAAAATTTTAAAAAACAAAGAGTATAAACTTAAATGATCGCATATATTTACCAAAACTCAATATTTGAAGGGTTAACCTAAGATTTTGAAAAAAAATATGCACGAAATTTAATGAATAATAGTTTCATCGAGCAATACCGAGAACATGGTAAAGATTTATTTGGTCGCGAAAAGGTTTGAAAACCGCCATATTATTGATATCCTTTCTGAGAAAACAGAAGATTATATGATAATTCCAATTAATTTAAAGATATGAAATTTTACTTGAACCAAAATGTTAAAATTATAATGATTCCATTTCAGCAAGAAGAGCGTTCAATATGTTGACCAAACGTAGACCGTGTTTTGAATTTAAAGAACAAAGTAAAGAGAGCAACATCGGCATGGTGAGGTTTACCTGTCCGCCCAAATATTTTGTTAAAGCGTAGGTAATCCACCGACTTGAA
>JAEACV010000218.1:0-11936 GCA_016432835.1 Brassica nigra
GTTAAAATAATTTTAAAACTATTGCAGCAAAACAATAATAAATATATTCATATGAATAAGTGTTTCATTTTAGAAAAATCAATTATTTAAAACAAGTTAAAGAGCCATTTTAAATTAAAAATTATGCCTCTATTATCGATATTGTATTTTACTCTATTTAGAGAAAAATAGCTATGGCTGAGATGTTCTGAATTTCTTTAGGTGTACCCATTATACACGTGAGATGTATTTATATACACATTTTAATGGGACCAGATAGTTCTTGAACTCTTAGGTAAATGAAGTTGGCTATATAAATGGCAACGCGAATACTGACTGGGATCTTAATCCCTTGATTGGCCAAGGTGGCAGTCCTTGCTCTCGCCATTAGCCTGCTAATGATTTTACTGGTTTGCTAAGTGTTTGTTTTTGTATTTTCAGACCTCGCATACTAAAATTTAAAGGACCTTCTTAAAGCTAAAATAATTTTAAAAACTATTTGAAGCAAAAAAAATAATAAAATATATTCATATGAATAAGTGTTTCATTTTAGAAAAACAAATATTTTAAAAAAACAAGTTAAAAGAGCCATTTTTAAATTAAAATTATGCCTCTAATATCGATATACTCTATTTTACTCTATTTTGTAGTTAAAAAATAGCTATGGCTGGAGATGCTCTTAGAATTTAGGTACCCAAGTATACACGAGATGTATTTATATACACATTTTAATGGGACCAGATAGTTACTTAGAATTTTCAAAGTGTCCTAGTTAGTTATACATGGCAACGAACAACAGGATCTCTGGGATCTTAATCCTTTAATTGGCCTGTGGCAGATCTTGCTCCCCGCTTCAACATTAGCTCATCGAATTTACTATTTGCTGTTTATTTGTGTATTTTTTTTCAGACCCACAGTGAGACTGTGAGTTCTAAAGGACCTTCTTAGCTAAAATAATTTTAAAACTATTGCAGCAAAAGAAATAATAAATATATTCATATGAATAAATGTTTCATTTTAAAAAACAATTATTTTAAAACAAGTTAAAGAGCCATTTTTAAATTAAAATTATGCCTCTATTATCGAGATCAATATTTTACTCTATTTTAGAGTTAAAATAAGCTATGGCTGAGATGCTCTTAGAATTTTAAAAGTTCGCTTATACACGTAGAGATGTATTTATATATACATTTAATGGGACCAGAGAAGTTATTAGAATCTAGTAAAATTAGTTAGTTATAAATGGCAACGCGAATACCAGGATCGGGATCTTATCCTTTAGAATTGCCAAGCGGGGTGGCAGTCCTGTTCAGCTTGCCATTAGCCTCAATGATTTTACCGGCTTGCCGTGTTTCTTTTGTATTTTCAGATCCGCCAAGAGACTAGGATTCTAAAGGACCTCTTAAACTAAAATAATTTTAAAACTATTGCAGTAAAACAATAATAAATATATTATTCATATGAATAAGTGTTTCATTTTAAAAATTATTTAAAAATAGTTAAAGAGCCATTTTAAATTAAAATTATGCCTCTATTATCAGATATTATATTTTACCATTTGAGTTAAAAAGCTATGTATGGAGATGCTCTAGAATTTAAAAATTTGGGCCATACATGCAGATGTATTTATATACACATTTTAATGGAACGTAGATAGTTACTTAACTCTTAGATGTACCTAGTTATATACATGGCAACGCAATACCAGGACTGGCTGGGGATCTTAATCCCTTTAGAATCACATGCTATGGCAGTCCTTGCTCCTCGCTTGCCATTAGCTCATATGATTTTACTGCTTGCTGCTGTTTTTGTATTTTTCAGACCCGAGACTAGGATTCTAAAGGACCTTTAAAACTAAAATAATTTAAAACTTAATGCAAAACAATAATAAATATATTCATAATAATAAGTGTTTCATTTTAAAAAATTATTTAAAATAAGTTAAAGAGCCATTTTTAAATTAAAATTATGCCTCTATTATCGATATTATATTTTACTCATTTTAGAGTTAAAATAGCTATGGCTGGAGATGCCTTAGAATTTCTTAGGTGTACCCAGTTATACACGTAGATGTATTATATACACATTTTAATGGAACCAGATATTACTTAGAACTAGGTGTACTAGTTACTATACATGGCAACTAAATGTCAGATCGGGATCTTAACTTTAGAATTGGCCATGCAGTGAGTAGTCCTTTGCTCGCCATTAACTCAATGATTTTACTATTGGCAGTGTTTTTGTATTTTTCAGACCTGCTGAGACTAGGTTCTAAAGGACCTTCTTAAAACTAAAATAATTTTAAAACCTATTGCAGTAAAACAATAATAAATATATTCATATGAATAAGTGTTTCATTTAGAAAAATTATTTAAAACAAGTTAAAGAGCCATTTTAAATTAAAATTATGCCTCTATTATCGATATTATATTTTACTCTATTTTAGAGTTAAAATAGCTATGGCTGAGATGCTCTAGAATTTCTTAGTGTACCCATTATACACGGGGATGTATTTATATACACATTTTAATGGAACGATATTTACTAATTGCTTAGATGTAATTTAGTTAGTTATATGGCAACTAAATGCCTTTTGATCTACCGGGATCTTAATTTCTAGAATAGGCCATGGGTGGCAGTCCTTCCTCGCCATTAGCTCATGAATGATTTAACGGCCCATTGTTTCTTTTGTATTTTCTTATTCGCCATGGAGACTAGGTTCTAAAGGACCTTCATAAAGTTAAATAATTTTAAAACTAATGCAGAAAAAAATAATAAATATATTCATATAGTGTTTCATTTTAGAAAACCTATTTAAAACAAGTTAAAGAGCCATTTTTAAATTAAAATTGCCTCTATTATCGATTGTATTTTACTCTATTTTAGAGTTAAAATAAGCATATTGGAGATGCTCTTAGAATTTCTTAGGTGTACCAATAGCTATACACGTGAGAGATGTATTTATATACATTTTAATGGGACCAGATAGTTACTTAGAACTTAGGTAAAATTAGTTAGTTATAAATGGCAACGAATACCATGTGATCTAATGGGATCTTAATCCCTTTAATGGCTGTGGCAGTCCTTGTTCTCGCTTGCCATTAGGTCATGACGATTTTACTGCTCATGCTGTTTCTTTTGTATTTTCAGACCCGCCAAAGGATACTAGGTTCTAAAGGACCTCTTAAAGCTAAAATAATTTTAAAACTATTGCAGCAAAACAATAATAAATATATTCATATGAATAAGTGTTTCATTTTAGAAAACATTTTAAAAAAGTTAAGAGCCATTTTAAATTAAATTATGCCTCTATTATCGATATTGTATTTTACTTATTTGTAGTTAAAATGGCTGAGATGCTCTTAGAATTTCTAGGTGTACCCATATATAACGATGGATGTATTTATATACACATTTTAATGGGACCGATAGTTACTTAGAATTTCTTGTGTACCTAGTTAGTTATACATGGCAACGCATCAAATCAGGACGGTCGATCTTAATCCCTTTAGAATATTGCCGGTGGCAGCCCTTGCTCGCTTGCCATTAGTCATGAATGATTTTACGGCTTGCTACTGTTTCTTATTGTATTTTCAGACCTCGCGAGACTAGTGTTCTAAAGGACCTTCTAAAACTAAAATAATTTTAAAACTATTGCAGCAAATGAAATAATAAATATATTCATATGAATAAGTGTTTCATTTGAAAAACAATTATTTAAAAGAATGTTAAAGAGCACTTTTAAATTAAAATTATGCCTCTATTATCGATTCAATATTTTACTCTATTTTAGAGTTGAAAATAGCTATACTGGAGATGATCTTAGAATTTCTTAGGTGTACCCGCTATATAACGATGGATGTATTTATATACATTTTAATGGGACCAGATAGTTACTTAGAATTTTAGGTGTACCTAGTTAGTTATACATGGCAACGCACACCAGGACTGGTCGGGGATCTTAATCCCTTTAGAATTGGCCACGCGGTGGCAGTCTGTTCCCGTCAACATTATTCTGATGATTTACTGCCTCATGCTGTTTCTTTGTATTTTCAGACCACAAGGAGACTAGTGTTCTAAAGGACCTTCTTAAAACTAAAATAATTTAAAACTATTGCAGCAAAAGAATAATAAATATATTCATATGAATAAGAGTTTCATTTTAGAAAAACAATTATTTAAAATAAGTTAAAGAGCCATTTTAAATTAAAATTATGCCATTATCGAGATTCAATATTTTACCTATTTTAGAGTTAAAATAGCTACTGAGATGATCTAGAATTTTAGGTGTACCTAGTTATACACTTTAGAGATGTATTTATATACACATTTTAATGGGACCGATAGTTCCTTAGAACTCTTAGGTGTACCTAGTTAGTTATAAATGGCAACGCACCAGGATCGGTCAGATCTTAATCCTTTAGAATGGCTAAGCGGTGGCAGTCCTTGCTCTCAGCACATTAGCCTCAATGATTTTACTGGTTTGCAAGTGTTTCTTTTGTATTTTCAGACCATGCTGATACTAGGTTCTAAAGGACCTTCTTAAAGCTAAAATAATTTTAAAACTATTGCAGCAAAACAATAATAAATATATTCATATGAATAAGTGTTTCATTTAGAAAACAATTATTTTAAAACAAGTTAAAGAGCCATTTTAAATTAAAATTATGCCTCTATTATAAGATACTTTTACTCTATTTTAGAGTTAAAATAGCTATGGCTGGAGATGCTCTTAGAATTTCTTAGGTGTACCCAGTTATACACGTATAGATGTATTTATATACATTTTAATGGGACCAGATACACTTAGAATTTCTGTGTACCTAGTTAGTTATATATAACGCAATAAATTGCGGATCTACTGGGATCTTAATCCCTTAGAATTGGCCATGCGGGTAGTCCTGCCCCGCTATTAGCTCATAATGATTTTACTGGCTTACAAGGTTTCTTTTGTATTTTCAGACTCACGCTGAGATACTAGTGTTCTAAAGGACCTTCTTAAAACTAAAATAATTTTAAAACTATTGCAGAGCAAAGAAATATAAATATATTCATATGAATAAGAGTTTCATTTTAGAAAAATAATTATTTAAAAACAAGTTAAAGAGCCATTTTAAATTAAAAATTATGCTCCATTATCGATTCTCTATTTTACTCTATTTTAGAGTTAAAATAGCTATGGCTGGAGATGCTCTTAGAATTTCAGGTGTACCCGCTATAAATATTTATATCTAATATCATTTTGAATTTATAATATAAATATCTATTTTATTGTCGCGGCAGTCCTTGCTCCCCGCCATTAGTCCGCTAATGATTTTATCGGGCTTGCCGCTGTTTTTGTATTTTCAGACCTGCCAGCTGATACTAGGGTTCTAAAGGACCTTCTTAAAGCTAAAATAATTTTAAAACTATTGCAGCAAAACATAAATATATTCATATGAATAAGTGTTTCATTTTAGAAAACAATTATTTAAAAATAGTTAAAGAGCCATTTTAAATTAAAATTATGCCTCTATTATCGATACATATTTTACTCTATTTTAGAGTTAAAAATAGCTATGGCTGGAGATGTTTTAATTTCTAGGTGTACCCAGTTATACACGGGGATGTATTTATATACACATTTTAATGGGACCAGATAGTTACTTAGAATTTCTTAGGTGTACCTAGTTAGTTATACATGGCAACGAATAGCCTGCGGATCGATCTTAATCCCTAGAATTCACATGCGGCAGATCTGTTCTGCCATTACCGCTAATGATTTTACTGGCTTGCCATTGTTTTTTGTATTTTCAGACTACAAGAGACTAGTGTTCTAAAGGACCTTCTTAAAGCTAAAATAATTTTAAAACTATTGCAGAAAAAAAAATAATAAATATATTCATATGAATAAGTGTTTCATTTTAGAAAACAATTATTTAAAAATAAGTTAAAGAGCCATTTTAAATTAAAATTATGCCTCTATTATCGATATTGTATTTTACTCTATTTTAGATAAATAGCTATATTGGAGATGTCTTGAATCTTAGGTGTACCCAATTATACACGTAGAGATGTATTTATATACACATTTTAATGGGACAGATAGTTTCTAACTTCTTAGTACCTAGTTAGTTATTATAAATGGCAACGCAACAAATCAGGATCTACCGATCTTAATCCTTTAGAATCGGCAAGCCGTGGCAGTCCTGTTCTCGCTTACATTAGCCTGCATGATTTTACCGGCTGCCGTTGTTTCTTTTGTATTTTCAGACTGCCAGTGATACTAGGGTTCTAAAGGACCTTCTTAAAGCTAAATAATTTTAAAACTATTGCAGCAAAACAATAATAAATATATTCATATGAATAAGTGTTTCATTTTAGAAAACAAATATTTTAAAACAAGTTAAAGAGCCATTTTAAATTAAAACTATGCCTCTATTATCGATAATTTATTACTTATTTTGTTAAAATAGCTATGGCTGGAGATGCCTAGAATTTTAAGGTTCCGCTATACACGTATGGATGTATTTATATACATTTTAATGGGACCGATAGTTACTTAATTTCTGTGTACCTAGTTATTATACATGGCAACGCAATACCAGGACCTACCGATCTTAATCCCTTAGAATTGGCCAAGGGCAGAGCCCTTGCCTCCGCCACATTAGCCGCTAATGATTTTACTGGCTTGCCATTGTTTCTTTGTATTTTCAGACCTGCCGCTGAGGTGTTCTAAAGGACCTCTAAAACTAAAATAATTTTAAAACTATTGCAGCAAAAGAAATAATAAATATATTCATATGAATAAGTGTTTCATTTTAAAAACAATTATTTAAAAAACAAGTTAAAGAGCCATTTTAAATTAAAATATGCCTCCATTATCGATATTCAATATTTTACTCATTTTAGAGTTAAAATAGCTATGGCTGGAGATGCTCTTAGAATTTTAGGTGTACCCAGCTATACACGAAATGTATTATATACACATTTTAATGGGACCAGATAGTTACTTAGAACTTCTTAGGTATACCTAGTTAGTTATAATGGCAACGCAACAAATGGATCGTGGGATCTTAATCCTTTAGAATGGCCAAGCGGTGGCAGTCCTGTTCTCGCTTGCCATTAGTCTGCTAATGATTTTAATCGGGTTTGCAGCGTTTCTTTTTGTATTTTTCAGACTGCAAAGGATACTAGGTTCTAAAGGACCTTCTTAAAGCTAAAATAATTTTAAAACCATGCAAAACAATAATAAATATATTCATATGAATAAGTGTTTCATTTAGAAAAACAATTATTTAAAAACAAGTTAAAGAGCCATTTTAAATTAAAATTATGCCTCTATTATCGATACACTATTTTACTCTATTTTGTTAAAATAGCTATATCGAGATGCTCTAATTTCTAAAATTCAGTTATACACGGGGATGTATTTATATACACATTTTAATGGGACCAGATATTTACTTAGAATTTCTAGGTGTACCTAGTTAGTTATACATGGCAACGCAACAGCCCGCGGATCTACCGGGATCTTAATCCCTTAGAATTGCCATGTGGCAGTCCTTGCTCCCCGCTTGCCATTAGCCTGCTAATGATTTTACCGGCTTGCCATTGTTTCTATTGTATTTTTCAGACCTCGCCAGTGAGACTAGTGTTCTAAAGGACCTTCAAAGTTAAAATAATTTTAAAACTATTGCAGAAAAACAATAATAAATATATTCATATGAATAAGTGTTTCATTTTAGAAACAATTATTTAAAAACAAGTTAAAGAGCCATTTTAAATTAAAATTATGTCTCTATTATCGATTGTATTTTACTCTATTTTAGAGTTAAAATAGCTATGGCTGGAGATGCCTTAGAATTTTAGGTGTACCCAATTATACACGAGATGTATTTATATACACATTTTAATGGGACCAGATAGTTCTTAGAACTCTTAGGTGTACCTAGTTAGTTATAAATGGCAACGAACAAATTGCGGATCGGGTGGGATCTTAACTTTGAATGGCCAAGCGTGGCAGTCCTGCTCCCCGCCATTAGCCTCATAATGATTTTACTGGCTTGCCGTTGTTTCTTTTGTATTTTCAGACCGCCAGTGATACTAGGGTTCTAAAGGACCTTCTTAAAGCTAAAATAATTTTAAAACTATTGCAGCAAAAAAATAATAAATATATTCATATGAATAAGTGTTTCATTTTAGAAAAACAATTATTTTAAAACAAGTTAAAGAGCCATTTTAAATTAAAATTATGCCTCTATTATCGATACTCTATTTTACTTATTTGAGTTAAAATAGCTATGGCTGGAGATGCTCTTAGAATTTCAGGTGTACCCAAGTATACAATGTATGGATGTATTTATATACATTTTAATGGGACCAGATAGTTACTTAGAATTTTAGTGTACCTAGTTAGTTATACATGGCAACGCAACAACTGCGGATCAGGTCGGATCTTAATCCAATCCTTTAATTGGCTGCCGGTGGCAGCCCTGCTCCCGCTTGCCATTAGCTGCATGATTTTACTCATTTTGCCATTGTTTCTTTTGTATTTTCAGACCGCTGAGACGACTAGTGTTCTAAAGGACCTTCTTAAACTAAAATAATTTTAAAACTATTGCAAATGAAATAATAAATATATTCATATGAATAAGTGTTTCATTTAGAAAACAATTATTTAAAAAGAAAGTTAAAGAGCCATTTTAAATTAAAATTATGCCTCTATTATCGTGATTCAATATTTACTCTATTTTAGAGTTAAAATAGCTATGGCTGGAGATGCTCTTAGATTTCTTTAGGTGTACCCAGTTATACACGATGGATGTATTTATATACACATTTTAATGGGACCAGATAGTTACTTAGAATTTTAGTACCTAGTTAGTTATACATGGCAACGCAACAACAGATCTGGGATCTTAATCCCTTTGACCATGCGGTGCAGACTTGCCCCGCTTTTGCCATTAGCTCAAGAATGATTTTACTGTCACAGTTGTTTCTTTTGTATTTTTCAGACCGCCAAAGGAGACTAGTGTTCTAAAGGACCTTCTTAAACTAAAATAATTTTAAAACTATTGCAGCAAAAGAAATAATAAATATCATATGAATAAGTGTTTCATTTAGAAAAACAATTATTTAAAAACAAGTTAAAGAGCCATTTTAAATTAAAATTATGCCTCTATTATCGATTCAATATTTTACTCTATTTTAGAGTTAAAATAGCTATGGCTGAGATGATCTTAGAATTTCTTAGGTGTACCCAATATACACGAGAGATGTATTTATATACACATTTTAATGGGACCAGATAGTTACTAGAACTTAGGTGTACCTAGTTAGTTATAAATGGCAACAAATACCAGGATCGCGGGATCTTAATCCCGAATGGCTAAAGGTGGCAGTCCTTGTTCGCCACATTAGCTCAATGATTTTACCGGGTTTGCCGTTTCTTTTGTATTTTCAGACCTCGCAAAGGATACTAGGTTCTAAAGGACCTTCTTAAAGCTAAAATAATTTTAAAACTATTGCAGCAAAACAATAATAAATATATTCATATGAATAAGTGTTTCATTTTAGAAAAACAATTATTTAAAACAAGTTAAAGAGCCATTTTAAATTAAAATTATGCCTCTATTATAAGATACTTTTACTCTATTTTAGAGTTAAAATAGCTATGGCTGAGATGCCTAGAATTTTAGGTGTACGCTATATAACGCATGGATGTATTTATATACACATTTTAATGGGACCGATAGTTACTTAGAATTTCTTGTGTACCTAGTTAGTTATACATGGCAACGAAATAACAGATCTACTGGGGATCTTAATCCCTTTAGAATTGCCATGGTGGCAGTCCTTGTTCTCGCTACATTAGCTAATGATTTTACTGGCTTGCCGTTGTTTCTTTTGTATTTTCACCGCCAGGAGATACTAGTGTTCTAAAGACCTTCTTAAAACTAAAATAATTTTAAAACTATCAGCAGAAAAGAAATAATAAATATATTCATATGAATAAGAGTTTCATTTTAGAAAACAATTATTTAAAACAAGTTAAAGAGCCATTTTAAATTAAAATTATGCCTCATTATCGATTCAATATTTTACTCTATTTTAGAGTTAAAATAGCTATATAGATGATCTTAGAATTTCTTAGGTGTACCCAGCTTATACACGAAATGTATTTATATACACATTTTAATGGGACTAGATAGTTCCTTAGAACTTCTAGGTGTACCTAGTTAGTTATAAATGGCAACTAAATAACAGGATCTACCGATCTTAACTTTTAATTGGCCAAGCTGGCAGTTTGCTCGCTTGCCATTAGTCTCATATGATTTTACTGGCTTGCCAGTGTTTCTTTTGTATTTTCAGACCTCGCTGATAGGTTCTAAAGGACTTCTTAAAGCTAAAATAATTTTAAAACTATTGCAGCAAAACAATAATAAATATATTCATATGAATAAGTGTTTCATTTTAGAAAATAATTATTTAAAAATAGTTAAAGAGCCATTTTAAATTAAAATTATGCTCTATTATCGATACTCTATTTTACCTATTTTAGAGTAAAATAGCTATGGCTGGAGATGCTCTTAGAATTTTGTGTACCCGCTATACACGCGGGGATGTATTTATATACACATTTTAATGGGACCGATATTTACTTAGAATTTTGGTGTACCTAGTTAGTTATACATGGCAACGAACAGCTCAGATCGGCCGATCTTAATCCCTTTAATTGGCTACGGTGGCAGTCCTGCTCCCCGCTTGCCATTAGCCTGCATGATTTTAATTGCTTGCCGTTGTTTCTTTGTATTTTCAGACCGCCATGATAGTGGTTCTAAAGGACCTTCTTAAAGCTAAAATAATTTTAAAACTATTGCAGCAAAATAACAATATATTCATATGAATAAGTGTTTCATTTAGAAAAATAATTATAAAAACAAGTTAAAGAGCCATTTTAAATTAAAATTATGCTCTATTATCGATATTTATTTTACTCTATTTTAGAGTTAAAATAGCTATGGCTGAGATGCTTTAGAATTTTAGGTGTACCCAGCTATACACGGGGATGTATTTATATACATTTTAATGGGACCAGATAGTTACTTAGAATTTTAGGTGTACCTAGTTAGTTATATATGGCAACGAACACCTTGTGATCTACTGGGATCTTAATCCTTTAGAATTGCCATGCGGTGGCAGTCCTTGCTCCCTTGCCATTAGTCATAATGATTTTACAGTTTACAAGTTTCTTTTGTATTTTCAGACCGCTAAAGGATACTAGGTTCTAAAGGACCTCTTAAAGCTAAAATAATTTTAAAACTATTGCAAAAAAATAATAAATATATTCATATGAATAAGTGTTTCATTTTAGAAAAACAATTATTATTTAAAAACAAGTTAAAGAGCCATTTTTAAATTAAAATTATGCCTCTATTATCGATTCAATATTTTACTCTATTTTAGAGTTAAAATAGCTATATGGAGATGATCTTAGAATTTTTAGGTGTACCCGCTATACACGAGAGAGATGTATTTATATACATTTAATGGACCAGTTACTTAGAATTCTTAGGTGTACCTAGTTAGTTATACATGCAACGAATACCAGGATCGGTCAGATCTTTAACCTTTAGAATGGCTAAGGTGGCAGTCCTTGTTCTCGCTTTGCCATTAGCCCGCTAATGATTTTACCATTTGCCAGTGTTTCTTTTGTATTTTCAGACCTGCTGATACTAGGTTCTAAAGGACCTTCTTAAAGCTAAATAATTTTAAAACTATTGCGTAAAAACAATAATAAATATATTCATATGAATAAGGTTTCATTTTAAAACAAATATTTTAAAAATAAGCAAGAGCCATTTTTAAATTAAAACTGTTTCTATTATAAGATATCATTACTCTATTTTGTAGTTAAAATAGCCATGGCTGGAGATGCCTTAGAATTTCTAGCAATACGTAACTGAACGAAGTAC